>LUCH01005388.1:0-18371 GCA_013368495.1 Paragonimus heterotremus | reverse complement strand
GGTCAGATTCCGTACTCCAGTCAGCCGACTGCTGCAAGATGGATGGACTTCAAAAGAATTTTGTGCCTGTTCTGGTGAGTAAAGTCTCCTACCCCTATGTACATTTATATCGATTTGACAAACCACGCTGAGTCACTTCTGTTTTAGGACCATAATATCTGAGAAGTGTTCACACAGTGCCTGTCATATACGTAGTCCTACCAGTGTTAATCACCTTCGAATTCATTATGGAGATGTTTATCGTTGGCCAACATGTATGCACGTGATCTGGTGATTTGACCACAGCACTTCTGACGTTCCGTCCGACAAGCGCGTAGCAGCCCAGTGGCATCAAATTTAGGCTACCAGTGGCACAGTAGAAGGTTCGAGGTTAGTTGTCACGAGCGATCCGGTCAACATATTGGTAACTTAGTGATGTCCCACCCACATGTGGCCACATCGAACCTAGATTGACAGCATGCGGTGTATAAACTAAGTTTCAATCAAACATAGGGGCATTATGGTTCTGCTACGTGCACGACCCACTCAATCATAAGTAAACGGGCTGCTTTTCAAAATAATTCAAAAGATCTCAAGGCACAGATCAATCGTTATATGCATGTGACTGTCACAGCCTGTGAAAACACTATCCTCACTAGTGCAACGGTAGGATTTGAATACACATTACGTCGTTGGCTTAGTTTTAGCCAGTCTGCTAAATTATAGACATGACGTGGAATAAACTGTGATAATCCACATCAGAAAACTGAATGGTTCGATCTGTCTGCAATCCTGAAATTCTTAGCGTGCAATTGTTCATATCGAAGAACTAGAGCAACGTACGTATTGTTGCCGCAGAGTGTCGGTAAGCAACAACCAAACCATAGATTTTGACGGCATAAAAGATTGTCAAAATACAATAAACCTGAAAATTCACGCGAATTTTCTCGTTTACATTTCTTTCAATGTAGCGCGTACTGTGGGCTTCATATGCTAGATCTGATCGACGCACGCAAATACAGGTTGTGCTGAGTGACATGGATCCGACAGATCATTTACCTTGATGTTCATGCACAGAATAGATGGACGGAACGGCCGACAGCTTCGTGAACTCAACGAAGTTCAGTTATGCGATCAGGTCCGACCGATGGATTTTTCCAACAGTGCGTTAACCTCTGACAGGGGTGACGGTCACCACCAAAGAGGAATCGGTAGCGCTGAATCTGAAACGCAGCAAACACCAGCACTCCCAAAACATTACCTCGCGATCTAATGACAAGTGAACGGAGTCAGTGCTGATAAGGAATTCCGCTAGTGATAAATGAAATCGACCACTGACAAAGCCCACCTGATTTAGGTGCACCTGAGACTAGTCTAGGTTTTTGAGGAAGTCCATTCGGAGGAGCACGACTGGAAGGTGAGAAGTAGAACGATGGTTGCTTCTAACAGTGTGACAATATTAACAGGAACAGCGATTCTATTTTTGGCCTAAGGCTGTAGATGAGTCAGTGGTGCAAGTAATACATATATAAGCCTGGACACATGGATTAATACAAGGACTTGTTTTGCGTTTGGATATGCATACAATCAGACCTGTTATCTTTTACTGTTGTTTTGAAAGGGATCCTCTGGAATCTACGCATTTGTCGTCGTGTTTATCGCCTTCTCCTAAGTGAGGGACAGCAATTTTGATTCCTCCAACTGATGAAACAGAGTATCTCTCTTATTGTGAGTTGAATTGCGGACTATTGTTGTTGTTAGAGAATAGGTAACCGTTTACTGTTCGTTTGAAGACTGACACAAGTAGGATTCATCCATATAGTAGATAGTACTAAACACGACCAATCATGTCAGGCGTCCTGACAAACAGTGCGATTAAACGAAGTCCGAAACAAAGCAAACAGTAGATCATAATTTTACTCAACTGGTCCGTTTCCAAGGCTAACGCTTAAGTCATTGTCCAACAAGCCATTTTGAGCTTTCAACCAAGGCAACAATAAACAAGGCTGGGTAAAGTAGAAGCTTGGCAATATATAGTATGCACAGTCCACTGGACGTTAGCTGCGCACTTTAATTAGTGAATCTGCTAAGTTCGCTTTTAGCGAACATACTGATGCACCGCGTTGTTACCTGAACGATTAGCACACTTGAAGCAAACACACCAACGAATGTAATTACGGCCAAAAATACTGCTAGGAAATAGAGCTAGTCAGGACGGACCATGTACAAACGTAGAGTGTGGTCCGTTTTTGTTGACAGTGAGACATCTTTCTAGTATGGAACGACAACCAAGTAATCTCGCACAAGAAAATAATGAGCAATCACACAGAAATTATCTAGGTTTGCATTCACACCTAAACACCTCTGATCATGCTCACGGATTCATACAGATTGAAGACTGCCAGAAACATACTATTAACAACAAAAGCATAACAGCTTTCTGACAATCCGTCAAGTATACGAGCAAGGTGTTCATCAGTTTTTAGTAGTTGAGTATCATACAGAAGGGAAACGAGTACACACTTTGAAGTGATGTGTGTTCCTCGTGAAATAATAACGAAAGATGGGCCAAAGAAAGAGACATGCGGCAATCACCAGTATAAGACCAAGGTAACCGGAAAGCACGCGAGAAAGAGCGCCAACATCCGTTCCAAAAGATTAGACACGCAAATGTCCAGACCAGATAGTAAACCGGCACGACCAGAAAACGGGAAAAAAGTTGTAGTGTGTGTATGTGCGCGCATTTGTGTGCATTTAAGTACCGCGGAGACCCACAACAGAACCAATATGAAAGCATACAGAAACCGGATCACAACACAAAACGTACAAACTGGTTCAAGAGATAAGAGTAGAAGGAGACGAGGGGACAATCGACAGGGGATTGATTCCGGTCTAAGCGACCCAACCAGGACGAGTAAAATGACTGATGATTCCGGTAAAAAGAAATTAACACGAAGGCAGGATCGATAAACTGGATACGCAGTTCACTGGTGTGAGTTCAGTAAGTGTGAAAATACATCACAAAATAAAGTAAAGAACGGGAACGACAGTGCGATGTGTGATGAGTGGTGTAGATATAGTGAGGTTTGTACACCAGCCAAACCATGGCTGCCGGGTGAGCAGCGCGGTGGGCCACGTCAACTGGCTCGTTAAATTAAGATATGGAGCACAGATTACATGTGCGGGCTCTTATTCAGAAAATGTAAACCTAACAAAGCCGCCGTCTCCGCATACGTTGACAGAACAAAGCTGGAAACGGGCCAGAACTGCTGCCAGATTTACACTTGTTACCCGATTCCACGCTTTCCACAAAACAGTACGCACTTTTCTGCTTAACGGAGGATCGACTGTGAGTAACTGATGTGGAAGTGATGGTGGACTTGCAATTTTCTGTCACAGAACGATGCTTGTTCGCAGTCTGCTCAGATGAAACACGTGGTCGCAACGATTTCCGCGAAATGTTTCCCTCTGATGTCGGTTGGGAGCGACAGACAGAAGGCCGAGGTCTCAAATAGGCGACCGATCGGGAAGAGGTGGATGATTGTGGAGAAAGAGATGCAGAACCACATGATGAGTAGGAAGCACCCGTCGTAGAGGAGATCACCGGAGAATCGGAGATAACTGTAACTGTTGTACTGTCGGAGTATTCAATGGGATCCTTGTGATTTTCAATGGAGACAGGCGGATTAACTTCAGATAACATGATACCTGAACAGTGATTTTCAAATTTTTTAGAATTATAATCCGTATCACTGAGCTTTTCAGTGCTATCCACGACTGACGCGTCTAACCGGGAGAGGAAGCACGACTGTCGATCGGAAATTGTGTCGATAGGTACTGGGTTGTTAGTGGCTGTCAATGGAGAGGATTTAATGGGAGAGCCTAGTGCATGACTATCAGTTATGGAGTTCGACGAGACCACGGGCGAAGTGAATATATCTGATAGGTCGGCGGAATTATCCGGTTGAGTGTCTGAATTGGAAACTACAGATGAAGAAAGTCTTGTCCTGGCGCGTAATCTGGTAGGGCTGGAAGCAGGAAGAACTTTCCTCGATTCTGAAGACAAATGACGGCGGCTGGAAGTGGCATTGGGCGGTGAAGTGCTACTAAGAGTATCAGCGATGCGGTCAATGTACGTCCGCCTTGCAGCGTTGGAACGGTCACTGTTTGGAGTGGACTTTTGAAGCCGAGTGGACGATGCGGAGGGATTGACTATCGTGTTTGGAGTAGAATTAGATCCAACAGTCGTAGTTTGCAAGGTGGAAAGAACCAAGTTTTGCAGCATGCCATTTTTGACTAGCGCCAACAGATACGCACGAATAAATGGCTCATAATTGTGTACCCTGCGACTGTCGTCAAGGCGGTACATCTGACGTTTTTTCTCTTCCTCTGCCAAAGAATCTGTGCACAATTTGATCTGCTCTTTTATGCGAGTCATCAGAAATTGTAATTCGCCCACAGTTAGCTGACGTGACTGCATCTCGGAGAAACCATGTGCAGAAGAATTTATTTCTGTCCTTCCAGGAGATGAGCTGTAAGTGTCGCGCACATCATGAAGGGCAGATAGCTGTGTAGCGGTAACGCCTTCTTCAACTACCTCATAAACGGAGTGTGAGTTGGGGTAGTGAGTAGTCGTATTGGAGGTCAAGGGCGTAATGGCTCTGCACTGAGCAAGGTTATGCGAAGCAAGTGTGTCCCGTTTGGTGGAAGAACGAGTGGGATATTTATAAGCGCGACAAGCCGCAGTCACCGAATCGGTTAGTGCTTTGGTGGGAAAATGGAAAAAGGAAATCGTTAGACAGTGTGTGTTGTATACTTTCCGTTCAGAGTAAGTGTATGCACGGAAAATTAAGCTAGTATAAACGAATAATCCCAAATGACAACAGAATAGATAAAGATAATAAGTGAAATCACAGCTAATTTCCTATGTACGAAGTTCCTGTTATCGTGACTCGTAAACTTAGAGGTTAGACGAGATTAGTATCAGCCATTGAGGAACGCCTGTGGCAATGAACGTCAAAATTACATAAGACTTCATAGTCACTTAGGGAGGTCCTGACAATGGTAGATGCTTTTAACCTCAACATGCTAACAAGATACAGAAGCGGCCAAAGATTCAAATCCAAAATAATGAAGTGACAACAGATCAACAAAAAATATACTACTAAAGAGTCCATCCGAGTAATTGAGAAAACTTCTATACATTGTTTTATGGAAGTTCGTGATCCACTTTAATGACGACCTATGCCTGTTGAGAAGTGGTGAACAACACGCTAGCGGAATGAACCAAACAGATATACAATCGAACCACTCGCATCCGTTGAAATAGCGTTGGTAGATGGGACAATTAATAAATAAGAAAATCCTACGGGCATCACTTCTGAAGGTCATTGGTACAAATTTCACATTAGACTGTAAATTTCAGTGTTTATGGTATGCGGGGTGTATAAGAGGTAAATAGTGTAACATTAAACGAAAAGCGAATGAGGGATGACTACAATTTGTTCGCCTACATTTATAATAGGGATTTCTGTGTTTTGACTGCTTAATTTTCAATCACAAATATGTACGAACCGAAGTTAGCCTCATTTGATGTGACAGGGCTTTTCATACGCAGTCATACAGCGTTTTTCCGCAATATTGCACCGTATCCAGGAGGATTTGCAAGTAATGCATACTTAAATAATTGTCAAATAGCTCTGACGATAGTAGGATCTAAGGTGACAGTTTTCGTACGTATCGAAAAGTGCTGATATTCCTATCTTCAACGTCGAGGATGTTCCGCATATTGCTGATCAAGTTGTAATTCTGCTCTCTACGTACGCCGACGCCGGTAAACAGCCAGCGGTCCCAGCTCGTTTCACCATCAGTCCTCGCTAACAATGCCACTTTCCGCATCCCTTACCGACAGATGAACGAGTAAGCATTGCTGAGTTGCTACTTCGTTGTTTGTTAATCCAATCGATCTGTTGATCGTTACTCCTTAAATCACACCTACAGGACGGATGAGCCGGCTAGTCAATCACGCATATTGCAGTAGTGCAAAAAGAGAGCTCAAACCATGAATGTTGAGCAAATATAGTTAGCTCAACCACTTTAGTCATAGTGTTGTACTGTTATAACATGCGCAGTGAGAATGACAGTCCAATCACATTACGCGTAAGCGGCATGGTTGTGATAAATAATTAGCTGCCACTCCCTGTGAGACAGTGATGCTCATTGGATGAGCCAATTGGTACAAAACGTTTCTAATCAGCACGTTCGTGTTTGACACAAGCCTACCTGATGAAGCTATGAGGGTGCTTAGTGTGTATGTGTTTCACTGATTTATGTTCCTTAAGAATGAAGTTTACAGCGAGATGACACTATTTGAGGATTCACTCGTGACAAGAAGCAATGAACACTAAATCGTTAAGCAAAAGTGATGCTATTAAAGGGTGCGTCATTAGTGAAGTTTGATTGCTCCAGCGAAACAAACATTCGCGGCGAACTTGAAATTCAGATTAAAAACCGTAGGACAACAAAAACATAGATACCGCTCATCACAAAGATTCACTTAATGTCAAAATGAAAGAAAGCCACCAACTAGAGGACAGAAATACAACTTACCCGGATCGGACGTTGATGCACAATTGGATGGGAGGCAATCAGTAGTGGATAATTCGGCATCCCTTTCGGAAGTAAGTAAACTACTACCGGATTTACGTTCCGAGTTATCAAGCCAACTACTGCTGCAACAGCTATTAGGGGAATGTGGCAAGAAGGGCGAATAAGCGGGTGGTGAGCTCTTAACAAATGGATGCAGCAACCCGTTGCTGATGACCGATGTGGCGGGCGGCTGTGCGGAGTTACAGAGCCGATTTGTATTTGATGGGGAGTGTTTAACCCGAGCTCGCGTCAGAGCCCGTGTCTGTGGACGGGATTCGTTCGCTTCCGGGCTCAGCACTCTCTTATGCAAGTCCAAATCCCCAACCGCTTGGCTATGATTCGGCACTCGTGCAGAATCGACGGCAGCGTTGTGCCATAATTCAGTATCCACCGTGAGAGGTTTAGTTACCTCGGCAGCGAAAGCACGGTGCTGTGTTGTGAATGTGGCAGCAAACGAACGACGACTCCGAACGGTTGATAGCTGGAGAACGTTCAGCGAGTGACTGCAGCATTCGTTCGAGTGCTAGTTTGATTTAAAATAGTCCAAAAGGTGATTAAAAATATGAGACATTGTGCGGTGTCGTTTTCAAACATGCGAGATAAGGTAATCATGGCAAGAGAAGTTTATTTGTCATTCGAAACCGCTGACCACACACGAATAGACTCCATCAACCGAAAAGGGTAGTTGGTAGGTAGATGAAGAAACAAATTAAAATCAGACTTCTCGTTAGAAACAGTCCGCAGACGAGACGACTGCAGCGACCAGTGGTGTTTGTGTGTACACCGACCGTACCACAAATGTGGACTCGAACGCAAAATATGGGATACGAACCATCTCACAGAAATTCTAACTAAAAGTTTCACCAAAAAACAAGCCTCCCAACCGAGTTGGGCTAACGAATGACCCCGACGCACCGCTGACAAAAGTCACGCTAGCTGGCACGGGGTTGGATGCACGCTTCAGGTCAAATCAGTCGGCTACATCATCCCAATGTTTTCGCCATCATGCTTCAGAGGTGATAGCGCTTGTCTGTTGAAAAAGTGTTGACCATTTGAAAGGCAACGCAATCCTGCGAACCAATGTGCATCAATGACCGTAAATGGACAGAGTAAATATGACATGTTCCTAAAGGAGAGAGCCATCACGATAAAATTCTCATCAAACGATAAAAAATAATGAGCTGTATTCATGAACAAAACAGATATGCAAAGGAGTCAGGGATTGATGAAAACTCAAAAAAATTTCCATACCAACTCAGACATACTACACTGCACTTTTAGGTCTGACGCGCAATTTGTGCAAGGTGAGGTGACGTTATATAGCCCTGTGGCCAAAACGCTAAGTCACGTATGATATTTCTAAGTTCTGTGGACTATTAAGTGAGTAGTGTTGCTCCACTTCCTATCAACATGTCTCATTTTGCCCATATATATGTGCCATGATGAAGGAAACCTGTTAAGTTATCGAGATCGACATGCATAGCTCGTTCAAAGATCACTACTTCCTTGGGCTGCTTTGTTCTCTATAAACCTGCTGTCCTGAAAAATGGCATATGCAAGGGGGCACCGTTTAGTTTGGATAAACAATGCATTGGTGACATGCGGATTTCAGTCGAGTGATTACAGTCTACGATGGCATGTCGGAATATGTATGTGCTGACCGGACTGTGTAGAGTTAGGAGCGTAACATCCATCCTGCAAGACTTTTGTCTGTTCACAAACTGACAACCCTATGATTGTATAGACTGCAAGTGCAAATGCGTCCGATTGTGGTGCAGAACCGATATTTTCATTTCAACACATTTCTAGAATATCTTGTTAATTTGTGATTTACATACGACTAGTTGCGTCCCTCTTTCTGTTTGCGTGACGATAATGTCGATCAGCCGGGATGGAATCTGACCAACCATACTACACAGTACTGCCTCACTAAATTAAAGTCTGGATTCGTGTGTCGTGGAATACTATAGAGTGGGTATCATAGAGCGTAGCTCTTTGACGCTATTCAATCCGGATAAGAGTGGTGACATTGGAAGCAAACGTACATCAAGCTAACGGTATTTAGTATTACCAACGCATTGCGTATGGTCCATTTGCAAAATACAAAGATGGTCTCAGTATCGGTAGTTGTTCCTCCAAGAAACGGGACAATGTCAACCAGTGTGATCTGGTTCCAGCATGATATTTAGTCCAATCAACTTTGCGCACAACCTTATTCAGGACAAAACAAGTTTCTAGAGAACAGTGCATCTCAATCGGGACAACAATTGTGAACGATCTGTCTACGCTGATTTCGAAAATGCAGCAGGTTGCATCAGTCACGACACCCATTTATAATTACAATAGAAGTAATAGACACACTAGTACGAAATGGATTTGACTCAATAACAAGGTCACGGAACTGAGAGATATCACGAGATGCTTAGCATTTTGACAATGTTGCTACAGAACGGCACGTCCGAGTCCACAAATGATGGAGTACACTCATAGACACAATGTGAAGTTTCTTAGATTCCACGAAAGATGACTAGGTTCAAATCAATGTTTTACTATTTTACAAATCTGTTTCATTCCCGAATACAGCGTCTGACTGTCTATCGTTTGGTGGAAAAGTCATCGCAATAGCTGTTTTTTCGTTAGGGAAATATTGTATTTTTACTTTGCCTATTTACACTCATTGATGCATACTTGCTGTCAACCCTGTGTTGCCTTTCAAACATTGAGACGTTTGCCAACAGCGAGGTGTTACTGAGTACGGACTGTAGTGGCACAACTACTGGAACGATGGAGTCAATCGATTTAATCTGAAATGCAAATCCAGCTACGTACCGCATAGCACGATTATGGCTGTAGCGATGCGTTGGGGTTGTTCGCTAACCCGGTTCGGTTAGGAAGCCTGTTTTTAGGTGAGTTGCTTGAGTAAGCCTACCAGTTGAAGTTTTCATGAGGTGGTTTGGTCCCGTATTTTGTAGCCCGGTTGACAATCACGGAGCAGTCGGTAGTTTACCCATATGGCGGAGGTTTGAAAAAGTGGTATCCGAGCTATGCGAAGACTACCTACTTTAGTTTTGGGTTTAGAGCTCACACGACATACTCAAGACACTCATACAGCCATAGCAACAAACAGGAATTCGATAAAACGTACGGTTGGTGTGTTTTACTGAGTGTCACTTCCCAAAAATACCACAATCATATCTCACCTACAGGGTGCTGGTAGCATTAATCCGAATCCGTTCGGTTTCCATCGTGTACAGTCGAATCGGCGTAACAAGAATCTGTTCGTTTAATTGTAATAGTACCTATCAACGCTGAAGGCTATAGAAGAACGACTATCACTAAGGTGCCACTGAGAAATGAGACGAAAGCCGGATGTTTGAAGTAATTTTAAGTGGAATCAAAAATGTAGAATGAAGACATTTAGTTTGTATATTAAACGGTTTGTTGTTATGTGATACAAGAGTGGTGAACACATTTACGATGACTAAACGCAGACAGCAGTATTCGAAACGATAGGGGTTATTCGAATGCATGTGACCGGTATTCAGTCGTCACCAATGCACAGCCTGAGGAACAGAATAAACGACTAAACGACGTCAATAAGGTGACCGAAAGAACTAAAGTGAACAACGTATATATTGATAATCGCGAATACGGTTTCACCTAGCAGTAGAACAAAGAAAACTAGGAATAAGCCCACCAGCCGTCATTAGTAAACGTTGTGACATTCCCCATTTCCAAATCCTACTAATCGACAAACGTGCCATCCAATATACTGACGCTAAACGGGAATAAAGCAGAGAACAAGAAGTTGAAACGCGGCGAAACATAACACAAATACTCGCAATAAGAACGCTGTCGACTCTAATTATGCTCCTTTCTTGGTAGTTATCCAGAACACACGTAAGTAATACCATTTGAGTACAATTCAAGATGTTGGTAACGTCCTATGGAACAAGAAATTTAAGCAAAACACTGACCATCTCACTGCCCAGCTCAGCTCCCGTAAACAAAGAACAGAGCAGAAAGTGATAGGCTGGCGTGCGTAGGCGCATGAGCAATTAGACGATGACAAAACCAGTCTGCCCTTTGAAAAAATCACACGAAGTTACGCACAATTACTATATAGTCACACTTACCTTGGTATCAAGAGAAACCGGTGAACAGGCATCACGTTTGAATCCACAGTTACCCATGGTGGCTTTAGTTAAATTTCCCGTGCATAACTCAGCGCTGGGTAGATCTCCACCAGTCGAATACCGACAAAGCACCGATGCAGTCAATTCTGATACCTCTTTCTTCTGGTTATGTTCCTGCAGCGGTAAGTCTGATTGCGTACACGTGATCTGTCTTTCCTGTTCCTGTTTCAATTCGAAAGCGCAAGCCTGCGCTTCAGCAGCCACAGTCTCTGTCAACGTGGTCAGTAACGGTGACTCCGTGGACACAATGGAAGCCAAAAATTTATTCATCCGATCCGATGGAGGTTTCAGTTGGGAGGAAAATTGAGGTGAACCATCCGGTTCAGGTACAGGTGAGTTAGTTTCGACCAAACGTCGCTTGCGATCACAGACCCAATCATCCCCATCGACTGCTGTCTCGTCACGCTCCAGTGAGGGATGAAGCAAGAAACGTTTGCGAGTTGAATCCTGCCCTTGGACCAACGGGGTTGGTTGGTTGGAGGTAACGTGCACTGAGGACTGGACAGGTTGTTCTGTGTCGGACGAGGTACGGTCCAACTCATTTGGTTTGAGCGGAACTGTGGCAGCGGAGCGGGTTACGGAACGAGTTTGGATTGGTCGACCGTTATCTACGCCCAAACTGCGCTCACGACTAAAACTAACAGAAAAGTAACGAACAAACGTATAATCTAAAGAGAAGTAACACAGAAAAAGTAGGCACATACTTGAAGGTTAGGTATTGTATAGAACAGAGAAGCCTAAATCGACGTATGCGTAACGATTCAGATTACAGAATACAACGTCTTGAAAGCCAACGGTTAACCAGCATCGAGAAGTTCGGTAAATCGCAAGAAACTGAACCTAAAAAAAAATAAAACGAGCAATCGCCTTGAAATCGACAAAGAAATCACCACATTTTGGGGTTCTGTCTAGATATTGTTATTTCAGAACCAAGAACTAAGAGCACTGTCCACTTTGGGTTAATGAGGTGAAGATCGCAGGATCAAAGTCGAATCGGAAAATTTCCAGACACGTACCCATTGGATACTGCAACTTGAATAGTTCCTCAAGAGCTCCAATTCCATTCAAAGATGACAGAAAAACGGGTAATGGTGCCACTTATACATTCCAATTCAGACGGATAGTCTGACCGTGAAGTTTCTGCCCTCAAAGTGAGACTTCCTCAACTTAACCTGATATATAATAGCATATCTTACTAACACAACTTAGTTTGAGGTTGAACGACAGTTCATTACAAAAGAAACGCTTAACGCTCCATGGTAAACCACGAGCATCAATGGGGTAAGAAGAGCATATTGAGTTGATGTTCTATTCGTCGGCTACAAACGAATATCACATCAACGACAGATCGTCAATGTGTTTCGAGCATGTAGACAAAGGTATGAATTGTCCACTCTTTGAAAAGAAACAAACCACATAAAAGTCTGACAATCCGACCGACGTGTCCTCAGACTCGAGAGATGGTAAAGTTCATTTTTGACGCACAGACCGCGGCACATACATGACCAAACACGTCAACCATCACCAGACAACTTTTGGAACCATCACAGCTAGGATGGTCGTGATTGGCTCGAGACTAAAAGGTATGAGCAAATGTGACGATTTCAAGTTAATGCCATGTCTGTAATCGTGGACTGTTCCAATGCAAAAGTATGTATGTACTCTAGTGTGATTTCATGATGACACGTGCGTTTGTGTACTTAATGAACTCCAGTTATCTGGTTTGCCCCTCAAAGAAAAAACACGCTAGATAACACAGGCTGAAACTCAAGCTGATTTCCTTACGAGCTCGTTGTTGTATATGAGCTCGAGTCAGATGCTCTTAATGTAAACCATTATGGAAACAACACAATGACTTAGTAACAAAGCTGCTCATAAAATCCATCAGTGAATTAACTGAGGTGAGTTAACACAACACATCAGACTGATTATTATGGAGAGCCATTATGTGTTGGTCAGTGTACGGTCACTCATATAGCATTGCGTAACTGTGATGATTAATTTGCAGAAAGTGAATGAGTGTCAGCGTTTAATCTCATGTATGGTGTTACACAACAGTGAACGAGAGTTTCGGAGTTGCTATGACATAGTCACTCTGAAATTGTATTCGTATTAATTCAACACAGTCGTGATTTGATTGGCGGCTTTCTCACCGAGTTTTATTGCTGCCACTTCTGATACAGAAGTCAGCATTCCCCTAATGAGTTGGGACGACTAGTCACCTGGGTACATGAGCAGCTATCGCGATAGAAATAATAAATTAGCTTGTGGGACACATTCCACAACTAGAGTTGTACCTGAAACTATCCGTACACTATTCAACAACTGCGAGTTCATGCAAACTTCTGTCTACGCACTCGGACTCAAAGTAAGGTGTTGTGCTAGCTTACGACGATCAAGATTACTGGTTGGAAGTCACTCTGCTTAGAATCGTAAAGAAAACTGTTGCGATCGTGGAAATTACGATTGGTCTAGTCTATTTCACTTTGTGCACGGTGGTTGTCATCTCAGTGAATTTCACGACTATCGGATTGGCAAGGTGGTATCGCGAACTAGTGAATACTGAACGCCAATTTGAGGGGTATGCAGGCAAGATTGAAAGTCGAGTTCCGCACGGGAGTTCACCTAATTACTCGAAGGAATCATCTGAATAAAAAGGTTGATTACGCTAAAGGAAACCCACCAAATGTCAGTGGCAATTAACTAACCAGAAAGTAAACAGAGAAAAAAAAGGTCAGCATGTTTGCTTCCTTTGTCACTCACAATAACGGGCATGCTGAACAATTCCAACAGTACCAGGATGAAGGACGTCAAGCCATATGGATTACCGAAACGAATTTTGATCTCTACTACTCACGTAATTTCGAAAGAGCGCCGAGAGCGATAACAGCATGAAAAGCCGTCACCAGTAGTAAAAGAAAGAAGTTGTACATTACTGCTACAGCGATTAATAAGGACACCGTCGACCACACTCCAAAAAGAGGACGGTTCACTGCAAAATTATGTCAATGATGGACTCAAACAATTTTCAGTTGACGGTCGGCGGATGGTGACAGATAATCTTTTATCGCATGGAATAGTGCAGCTTGTCTGGCCAGGCTAGAAGGACTGTTTGTTGGGGAAAGAATAAAATTGTTCACATAAGTACTGTATATACCTGTTCTCAGCTACACTGAGAAGGTATGCTGCGTCAGTAAACGATATATCATGGAGGAACTGAAGAAGAAATACAACACCATAATCCTTGAAGAACCCCCAAAAAAGCACAGACAGAAAAGAAGGCGGGTGAGATGTGCAGAGCACCGTGGGGACAGCGCGCAAACATGTCACGGGCGTGTACTGCCGGTCTGTTTTACGCTCTTTGCTCATGTATCATCATTCCGCGCTTGAAATGAGTGATTTATAATAACATTGACATTGTTCATCAGCCATTAGAGTTATTCGACGAGTGTACTGCATTATCGAGCATTAGAGATGGAACGATATGAAGCATGCTATGTAGAAGTAGCTTCGCAACATCGTACGTCCTTTTTATAACGACCTATATGTGGTGATAAACAGAGTTTATTTTGTTGCCAATATACTTTTTTGTTTTCCACGTATATGCATCAACAGCTCAAAACTTCACGTGCTTATGATCGTTTTCTGTGTTCACTTTAGAAAGTGTCATGAAATGGCATTGTCGAAATCTAACAAATGAGGCTTTTTCGTTTACACCACATTAGGTTTCAGCATTACGATGGACGTTTGACAAACCAGATAGGATAAGCCTGTGAAGCGTGTTCGTGATCGGTATCATTTGATGAGTTAAAATTATGTTCACCAAACGTGCAGATGAACAGTTATTTTTAGTATAGTCAAACTTGAGAGCTGAACAATTTCTTGTGATGCGCCCTGTCCACTGCACGAGCACAATTGTAAATTTATGAGTAAACAGTTTTGTCGTACAATCAGTATAATAGTAGGACACTTGAATTGAGCAAATTAAACGTTTGTATAGCATTCAGTCTGAGTTTCAACCTGTCTTATCTAGCGTGTTTTTTCTTTGAGGGGCAAACCAGATAACTGGAGTTCATTAAGTACACAAACGCACGTGTCATCATGAAATCACACTAGAGTACATACATACTTTTGCATTGGAACAGTCCACGATTACAGACATGGCATTAACTTGAAATCGTCACATTTGCTCATACCTTTTAGTCTCGAGCCAATCACGACCATCCTAGCTGTGATGGTTCCAAAAGTTGTCTGGTGATGGTTGACGTGTTTGGTCATGTATGTGCTGCGGGCTGTGCGTCAGAATTGAAGGGAGAAGCACTTTGAACTTTACCACACCTCGATTCCAGGGACATATTGATAGAATTACCAGACACCGGTTCTGTCCAAGAAACAATACGTTCACAAATGAACGCACAGGCAATGGGTGTACCTCGGTCACCACTGATCACCGTACGTGTTGCGCTAACCAGTCCTGTAGCCGGTATCGGTAGCTTTCTGATTAACGATTTCCATTTGAATGTGAAGGTATTTTTCTGAATGCAACAGCAATTCTACTTGAAACCACATCTTTTCTCTGAACTTGGAAAAGTATTACTGAATTCAGCTATCTACGCAGTGGGTTTATAAGCATGTAGCATTCACATGAATTTTCTCTCTGATTATTACCTACTTTCTTCCTGTAAGTAACATGAATAGTAAGAAATTTATGCCTGGATGAAGGCCGTTCCGATGGAATTTGGCCTTACGTTCTCTCGTTGCTCCAGCGTAGACAGTCAACGGCGTTCCTTGGAAGCACGATGACGAACGTAGGCAACATTTCGTATTGATTCTGTCCACTTTAATTTACTGATTCCGGTCGCTAGAGCGGGTGAAGGTTGGTGTTTCAAAATTGGACTTATTGAGATATCGGAATCTTTTGTATTCTTTCTTATCCAGCGTTTAACCTCTGCTGCTTTAGGTTTCGATTCCGTACGTAATTCATATTGTCGACTCTCATTACTTAGGTGTTCGACGGTCGTTTCCAGCTTTGCTTTGACTCTGATGTGACCCCTGAGAGAAACGCAGATCAGATTCTCCGTACGTATTAAAAATTGTGTCGTAGCAAACATGTGTCCACTGAAACTCTCAGAATTCCATGACCGGTATTGCATACCAAAGTTTGATTACATGACAGCGGCATAGAGAGAGAAAGTCGGGAGCAGATTTGGCGAAGTCTTTGCGTGCAAGTGAAGAAAAAAACGGAACTTGAAAAAGCAGACATCAGCAATGAATAAACGAATGCAGAAGATTCTGAAGTGATCTCAATAAGGCGCCTTTTGAAACACCAACCTTCCTTCGAAACAGTTAACGTCAGATGGAGTAACCCAGCCGAGAAATACGACCGTTTGATGGTAACACCAAGGTGTACTCAGCCCCTATCAAAACATGCGAATCGAGTGTTAGTGAAAAGGCGGATTATAACAAAGCCATACTGGAGTACCTAATGCATTACTGTGATGGACCGGCGATAGCCACCATTCGGCATTTTAATGAACTCGAAGAACACCGAAAGTATCTAGTCATCAGGGAAATTCTTGGCAAACACCCTTGTCAAAACCACGTGATAGTGAAAGCACAAACTGATATACTGGTATACGACCCGCGTTTAGCTAACAGTGAACCTCCGGCACTAAGTAAATTGGCTCGACAGATGAAAATGTTTGACGTGACGTTCAGACACCTGAATTACGACACTGATTCCATATGAAGCGGAACGATCGGGAGAATTATTTGGAAACTACCTCTGGAATTGCACTTCAAATTTGTAGGAGAGAACGCGATCAAAAACCGTCATAATCGTGAACCGTTGTTCTTCGATCCAACACAATCCGCAGGGGAACACGCTGAGGAAGCCTACATGAGATTGTGAGGCAGTAAAATACCTCACATCTGAACTACATGGCGTTTCTAAGCTGTTGAACGTACAATTCAATCTAGATGGCATAAGGGGGAACATTCATTCTGTGCAAAGTGATGTCCCGAGTATAAGTAACGTGCGGTTTTTACTTTCGTTGTTCCATCTATGAAGACTGATTTTTCTGATTAGTGTCCACTATTTCAAACCAAATCGGCGGAGCTGAGGAGTAAAATTATGCGAACCAGAAAGTTATACTTCCGAAGCTCGAAAGCCAGCCGTATGGTCAGAGACTGCAGAAGAATCAAGGGTTGTACAAATCAAGGATATAAACGAAAACATCGCCTACTGTATTTCGACACACCTGGTACCTCCGCTGAGGAACACGTCATCGTTACCAGATACCAAGTAGTTGGAATACATCTACGGGATTCATCTCAGACATTTACAGATAAATCTCCGACTACTTTAGCCTTATTCCTAGAGATAATGTCGATAAAACTTGTGTGTTCTCAGATAATGGACCTGAATGCACCTTTACTGATGAGTCAGCAGTTACCATAATTGGAAGACAAGAGCGCAAGAAGCAACATGAAAAAAGTGCGCTGAATAGAGACATGATGCTTGAATGGGCGTCTTTCATAACGCCGACAGTTCACAAGCCTTACGACAAACATTTCGCCGATTGAACTGGTTCTACTTTGTAATCTCATCAACAGAAATTCGCAGTATTTGACAGGTAATAATAACGATATAGGGGAGCTACAGAAAATTAGCTCAAATGAAATTTAAATCTCTGTTAAAATGAAACGTTATGTACCATGGTATGAAGAATAGGTCCGGTGCATGGTAAAGATGATGTCCACTAAACAATTTCATCGTTGTTCGCCATGTATAAGTGTTAGGAGACAAATTCACCAAAATAATCTGATCAGGACTTTGGTGACGGCGGATGAAATCAATCATTGCAAACCAGTCAGGCCCTCGGTGATGGCTGACAAAATCGGATATCAACAAAGCACTGAGTGACACGTCGGACCAACTAGGAGGAGGTGTGAAAGTGAGCGCGGGTGTCGCGCTATGAGGATACGTGCAAGTGAGCGTGGGTGTCACGCTAGCCCGAGAAACTAACGCCTATGGAATTGGCCTTACTTGACCAATTGGTCACGAAGTGGCCTAAACAAGTAAATGGACATATTTGGCCACTATTTCATGATATATATTTACAGGCATTTCATTCATTTGTCGAGCTGGTAGCAGGCAATACAGCGTGTTTTTTCCGCAATCGTGCCCTTCTTGTCTCCGCGCAAGTAGACTGGGTGAAGCCGCATAGCAGGGACCCAGGTCTAGCAGTCAAGTCGTATTAGAACGTTTGGCAAAGGAAAGGCGTATTATATCAGTGGCGACAGAGGTTAAACCAAACCCAATAATGACCATCTCCATGGAGCAAATGCAGGCACTCATTCAGCAGCAGCAGAACATTTTCGAGCAGTCACAAGAGAAGCTTATTGAAATGATGACGCAAAAGTTTTCCAGTCAGTCACTGGGAGTTGCAACTCAGGACCAGGTATCTACACCAGAATCGATGATCCAACAAGTCAGTGAGTTCTATTTTGATGCTATCGGTGGCGTCACGTTCGATTCTTGGTTCC
>LUCH01005387.1:29708-45803 GCA_013368495.1 Paragonimus heterotremus | reverse complement strand
CGTCGGTTATGGGTGCCCCGGCGGGGGGGGGGCGGCTACAAAAACCAAACACGCTTAGGCAGAAATCAAGCACCAGTGCCGTATACTCACAAGGACTCCTCGACAACTGGACATCCACGTGGCCAAAGACAATACAGAATGAAATGAACAGTCCGGTGTGGCTTACGCGTTGTTGCATGTCGGACGTGATAGATAACGCACGTGGCAAGCACAGATAATGGAAACATGCCACCAGTTAATTTTGTAACCACTGCACGGACCAACACCTATCACGTAGAAGTGTTCAATAGAGACGCGGATACCGACTGCCATCGCGACAATAGAGTTGACAAAACCAATTACAGGTCGGCATGATGGACGGCTCAAATCTTCACCCCGGTATTGAGTTATCTGTTCCACAACGCATCCCAGTATGATTTTCGAACGCTATGACAAGCTATCTACTACTCAGCACGTGATTGGTTCTTTCGGCAAAAAGGTAGGCCGATCACTTAAGCCACATATATACAGAGCTTTCTGTTTCGGAAACCCCTTTAAGATGATAAGCCTGGGGATACCCAACCACATTTGCAACCGTTATCTGCATGCCTTCGATGGTGGCTGTGTAAGAAAAAGGAAATTTGTAGCCAGTTGAAGACAACACAGTGACTAATTACAAAAGGTATTGTTAATAAATGAATACGACTAGCGAGAGATAATGCAGGAGAACCGAAAACGAACGCGCAGTAGCTTTGCTGGTTCAAGCTAATGTGTAAGCGCATACACAGGTTTGCAACAGAACGGGGATAAGTAGCAGTTGACAATTAAACGGAATCAATGGCAAATAGTATCTAAAGTTTGACTGCACACGTTAGATGGCTCGACTGTTGTGCGTTTCTCTTTGACGAGTACTAAATTCGAGTGAACATGTGAAAGATGTAGTGTCATTGCCCCTTCCCTATCTGATGATAGGATAGGCAACACGCCGTATACGGTGTACCTATTAGGTTCAGTTGTATGTTTGGACTAACTTAACCAACTGTTGCCTTCCTGAAGTAGAGTGGATATTCGTTCCACTGAAGAGTAGTAATCGTGAGATGTACCGATAGAGAGGTAATAATTGCAGTTGAACTGAGTTTTAATCACAAGACGATGTTGGAAGTAAAGTGGCGTAGAGGACCACTTGCGCGCTACCTACTGCCAGTTTATCCATGCGAGACAACGCACATTCCCAAATCTTACGTTAAAGGGCACATATAATTACTGCTACCCACCGTATACAAACCGTCCTCAAAAGCCTTTTGTTAACTTGAAGTTAAGGTTGTTACCATCTGACGATCTTATTCGCACTTTACATAACTTACTTCACGGTGGTGACACTAGCACATAATTACCCGAGCTCGCCGAGATTGAGCGGCAACTTTGTGGGGCCAGTTTGTGATCACCTACAGTGCATCAGGTTCATTAAGGCGATTAAGACATTGGAAACCCCATATTCGTTCAATATAGGGATGTTTACAACAGGCTGACCATCTATCACCGATAACATCGTGATCTGAGTTGACGATCGTGTTCTCTTGATAAACACATCTCTCCGCTTGAACACAAGAATATATTTACTTAAACTGTCAAATATTTACTGCTACGAATCTTCACAACCGTTTGTTTAGGTCATTTCCGGTGGCCACAAGAAATACTTTTATGGAAGCACGCGACTGTGTTTTAAAAGTATAAAAGGGAATCGTTGTATTCTCCGTACCCGAAAGCCTTTCTAATTATTCGTGCAAACGGCTACAGAAATATATGAATATAGTCTACATGTATGGACCACAGTTGAAACCACGTAAAAGATCTCTGATGATGAATGAATTGTCCTGAACGCACGTATGGCATGATGAAAATTGCGATAGTCGATCCAGTGAACAAAAACAACACAGTGAATAAAGGTTCGTTCAGTAGACTTTCTTTGTTGTACGCAAACATGAAGCATCTAGAGTAAATAGCCGGGTGTATGTACAAACATGGAGTTGAAAAAGATCGCGATCACTGATAGATATTATTAGAAAAGAAAATCTGAATTAACAGTTCTCAGAGATACATGAATAGACAAAAGTTAGAGACTGACAATTGGTCCAAAGGAAAGACTAAATCTAAGCCTTGCAGCTTCAAGTTGATTCAGTCAAACTGTCCACAATGACCCTTTGTAGGATCGGATAAAAGCTGGTTTTCATCGTCCTCACAGGCTGCATCAGACAATTCTCCGGGATCCATTGTGTGGACACTTGTCTGATGAGCATGTTGCTGTTGAGAATGATAATATTTTGCCAGAACAGTGGCATGTTCGTTTTGTGCACGTTGTTGGCTAACCTCGAGCATTTTTTGCAGACCTTCTTTGATTATCTGGAAATTGTATTCGATAAGACCTGTGCAAGAAAAACAAACAGCTCAACTGAACGGCCGACGATACTTCTGCAAGATCATGTTTCCTCAACGAAAACAGGAATTCGTTTACTACCAGAGGTTAGTTAGTAAACAAGCTTATTAACTCAGGTTTATTAGTGTCAAAAGAAATCAAACCGGTTTCTGCCGGTTCCATTTAGATACACTTAATCGGTTTGCTTGTAAAAAGAATCAGGCAATAATTAAAAACCTGATTTTGGACATACATTGAAGTTGAGGGTTTGCGTTTAGGTCGAAACAAAACGTCTAAAATAACTAGAGGCTGATACCACGGGATAAACAATCGGTTCGTTGATTATAAAAGAGCAACCGTAGCGATCCATGGATAATGGTTCTTCAGACCAAAAATATTCAAACGTTCCTGGGTGTTGTTCCCAGAAACCCTCAGTTAAACGTTCGAGTCAGGTCAACACGATGGACAAATATTAACGTAGTAACCGAAAATGTTTACTTGACTCAAGCGAATATTATTCTAAGTAGTTTCGTAGTATACTTCGCAGAAAAGATGAATGATGATGTGACGGATGACTATTATCAAGGCAGGTCCACCCGCGGTTTTAAATCGAAAATCGTTAGTTCTGATGCGGCTCCCACGTCAAAACGAGGGCGAATTCCAATTTTTGCTTTCGCCAGTTTGGCGGGCGTAACCTTAAAAAGGCATGTTGATATGAATAGCAGTGGGATTTCTATGGCTCCCCAAGAAAGAGACAAATATTCACTTTGCATTTTGAGCCAGCACTCGTACGAACGCCGTGTTGGAATCTTACTAATGTACCATCCTAGCGTGTTCAATAAGCTACCCTTGCTCGAGAATTTGCCGCAGTAACGTTACTAAAGATACCTGGTGCACAAATCAAAAGATTTGCTATGAGAAATAGAAACCACTTGTTATAATGTTCACGGGAGCTTTTCAAGTGAACCCACATGACACCAATATTCTTGCCATCAGAGTACATGAGTTCAGTAGACTTATTCATATACCAAAACGTCTGCACTACTTACACGGCATTATTGACCCAAAAATGTGATCCGTTTTGAAGTGCCAGAATCTCATCGATTCCTGTAGACCACCTGGAAGAACTGATTCTTGTGTGTACGGAAAATATTCCGCTTGAGTTCAATGGATGTGCTTATAAGCAAGTTGATGGTCTAGCAATGGACAGTCAGTTGAGCTCAACATCGGCTGATATTTTTATTGGAATAGTCGAAGATGGACTATCGAATTGTATTGACCGGTTTTTGCGTTATAACGGTTTCAATGACATTCTAATATTCACGGATTTTGTTCATTCCGCAACTCTTTTACATCAGTTTAATTCCACTAATCGAAATATCCGTGTCACTCATGAACAAGAGTTAGAAAACCCACTACCATTCCTATACGTCCTTAGTTATAAGCGCTTAGACGGTACACTTCGCCGGCCTACTTATTGGAAAGCTACATGGAATGGGCAGTACCTACAATGGTCTTCATTTGCGCCCGTGGATTACAGGCGTAGTTTAGTGCGAATATTTTTTCCATCGGGCAAAGAAATTGTGCACGGCCGTCCGCCTAAAGTTTGGAGAGGAGCTTTTGAGGGGTGTTCTGCTTGTGAACGGGTATCCGGTCAACTTAGTTGAAATTCATCGAAGGAATGAAGTGGCTAACTCCCGGCCACAATCAGCGTCCAAGAAGGTTTTTATCCACGTTCCAGATATACGAGACCACAATATTACTGATGTAAGTCGGTAGTTCAAGTCTACACTGCAGCGGAATTGCGTTTGTTGCTTTCCACCCGCAGGATGAGTCATCATTGCTGCCGATCGTTATTTCTGCCACTTGTATCAACAGTCAAATGACGATATCTCAATGATAGTCAATGAAAAGGTTAAGTCAGTGGTTTGGATCTTTATTGTTGGGATTGGTGCACAAGCTTAACGCAATGGCACTCGTATGGACCGTGTCCTGTTCGGTTCCGATCCGGGTCCAACCGCGTCACGGAAGGAAGGGTATATAATGCCTGCGTGCGTTCCATTTTGCTTTGTAGTTCGGAAACGTGGCCTGTTCGCGACAAAGATATAAACAGACTTGCTGTTGTCTCCGCCACGTAGCCCATGTAAATTGGACTGATTGCCTGAGTAACACGGTCGTTCGCCGGCGCGTATTCCGGAACGCGCGATCAATTGGTCAACTAATCCTGGTACACAGCTTGGGTCACGTACTCCGTATGCCATCTGATTGTTTGCCTCAAAGGTCATTATATGCTGAGGCCACCAACAAGAGTTGGGTAAAACCGCAAGGTGATAAAGCAACAACGTGGTCACGAAATATGAAGACCTTGACTGCTCCATTGAGCAAAGTGGGTAGGTGTCGCCTGTCTAGATAGGGTCTTCGTGATCACTCAAACCGCTGGTTAGAAACACTATCCGAGATTGTGGTGTGTCGTAGTCAATGGCGTACCTGTATCCATACCATATCTAGTTCTTCCGTTTAGTCTTCTTTTATTAATTTTCAACCTTCTTAGTAACGTTTTCTTCTAGGATATTCCACGTCACTGTTGAGGCGAGTGGCGGCCCGAGCCACAGTACCTTTAGGTCAGGCTCATGGCTGTGATGATGATGATGATCTGACAAGTGATACCTATCGACTTCATCGAATGAGGCAGCCATGTTGGTGACGCTGTTTGAACATCTATTAGTTTTGTCTAGCTAATGGTCGCGATAAAAAAGCGTGCCACGCCGAACGTTTAGTGGGCACAGGCAGTATGTGACCCTATTATCATAGTTTATGCAATTTTGCAGGTTGAAAATCTACGTATATTAGGTTTTTCGAAGTGTACATTAACAAACCGCCGTGACACCGTTGGCCAAACCGAACTGGGCTGTTAAAAATGTTGTTACGAATGGCGGGGGAGTTAGAAAAGTGATCATCGACTTAGTAGAGGAGAGAACTTCAATAAGGCGCGCAGACGTTTGAATACTTGTAGAATGTCGTCCATTGCAAGAATAAACACGGATGTAAGACATGAACTGGAAATATTCGATAGTTATCAAGAAATCCTTGTAAAAACGGTTCACGTGATTGCAGTACACATGTGGACGACTCTGCAGAACGGAAGACTTCCGAGAATATCTCGAGTGACCAACTCGAAAATAGCTTCCAAGTTTAAAATTGCAATACATCTCCCAAAAATTGTCGTTAATGAGTGGTTCGCAAGGTGGAAGGCGATAAATACATCCGTGACTGGGTCGAGGGCAACTCATTCACCGATGTTTGAATGGCCGACGTAGTATTACGTCAATGTAGTCAATACATTAATGGCCAGGTGTGAATCCCGTCTGCATTTTACTAATCGTCAGACAAAGGACTAGATGGCCACAATGGAGTGTTACACTGCCAAAAATCCTAAGCTGATGGGTCGACGACATATTAGGCCAGGAAAGAAAACGAATATAGTAAGGTAGGTTCTATAGGTAGGTTACTATAGGTAGGTAGGTAATATAGTAGGTAGGTATAGTAGGTAGGTTCTCATTAGGAAAACGATAATAGCCAACCATGGAGAACCTCTACAGCGTCACAGGCTGTACGATCCAGCGTTAATAATTCTGATATCATCCCTTCGCTGGTACGTTCAAAATTGCAAAGTCCGGACACGAGACTATGTTTGGCCTTGATGGTTTAATTTCCAGAGTCCCTGAGTTTCCGACGGAGGGTTACCTGGGATAAAACAAGCGGTTACTTAGGCCCCACCATCCATGCCACCTGTTCCCAAAGCGGACGATGGTGGGAACTTGAACGGGAGGGGTGATAGCGGAGTGTTTCCAGTTATCCAAGACTTGGGTTTGATATCGCTTCCAGGTGACTTTGAGTGTGACGCCAACAAATGAGTATCACTGTGACAAGTGCAGCTATCGCACTGACCCTAGAACTTTTTATTGGACTGCAATTGATTACACAGTTCGTTACCACTGTTCTGACTTTAATGTTCACACAGTGTACACTGGAAGAGACAGGGACGTAGAGTCTAGGAAACTGAAGGAGCCGCGATTTCGTGATCAAGGCGCCAGGGGTCGGTGGGCCGAACAAATTTGGTAATCATTGGTCTATATGATCCCTTTCAAACTAGCCGGAACGTTTCAACTATCGAGCTGCCAAAACCGGTTGGTAATGAACGAGTCGTCATTAACATATACGGTGTGACCAGCAGTAGATCGATGGCCAAAACAACCACAAATCAAGAAAAGTAACACCACGTCTTTGTTTCGATCGTTTCACTCAGTCTCAACGTAGACTTGATCGGTTTAGTGGTTGTTTGTCATACTCGGGGCCAGGCAAGAGTTAGTAGCGCTACAACAAAAGACTCACAGACGGCCAGTCCCCAACAAAACAGCTAATGTACACGCCAAAATTAAAGTACACCATTATTAATGGATAGCGGATTTCCGCTATCAGATAAGGTTGCAGATACGAGTCACCAAGATCGCGATTGTTTAGTTCAATAAATCCGGCAAACGTTCCCAGGTAATCTCACTCTGTACAGTATTTTCCGAAAAAATTCCCCTCTACAAACGTCACGCCACTGATCAGGTGAACAGTAACTCAGTTCACAGTACTATTTGCTGAGAATGAAGTCAAACTACGTGTGCACATGTGTATCGAACAACCTAACATACTGAAACTGACGGATCCAAAACGTTGCGGCACATGGACAAGTACCACAAAAGTGGTAGCTAACACAATATGTAGATGCGAGTAACTAGGTTATGTTCGTTTGCAAAAAGGAACATGATCCATTTAATAAACTGCTAGACTCATCGAATCGATAAATAGCCGAAACGGATCGTTCATCTGCTTTCCGTAACCACAGACCAACTTCTTGCATTTTGTGCCAGACCTCCATCGATACATGCGTTATCGATCTGGCTGTATACGTAGTTAAAGAAGGCATAGATGGGGAAATAACATCGGGAACATTGCGCGAACACATCTTATTAACTGCTCCTAAAGAAAGCAGTTTAGAAACAATCCAAGCATTGGCTTGGTTGTTTATGAGAAGCACGGTCGATGTAATTTACTGAAAGCCTGTACTCGTTACATCTCCAACTGCTGATCTGGAATGCTAAGAACACGATAAATAGTTGGGGTAGGTTTAGCCGAGGCAAATGTACCTATACCCCTCTCTTGTCTAAGGAGACAAAGTGCATTGAAAGTACACTTGAAGTGGGACAAAAGGCCCGAATTCAACTGAAGTGATACAATTGCACCAGTCTTCAGTTTGGGTCGGGAAAACACAACATGGGGTTAAACCGTAGGAGAACACAATCCTAAAACTTACTCAACCTTATGCAACAGTAAAAGAAGATAGTAACTGTCCCCAACAGACTTGGTATGTATTCAAATTTAGTCAGCACAACTATCAGCAAAGCATTCACAATATACTGTGGACAAAAACAGCCACAGCTTGTGGTTGCAAACGTTTGCCATACTGGGTAAATAGGCTACGAAAGAACGTTTATGGAAATTAAGTAAATTTTCTAGCCTATACACCATAAGGAGATAGTAAACAGATGATACACAAGGCCACAAATGGTTTTGGCACTACCAGGCTGTTTCCGTTGGCTTGATTGTCGAACCACCCACGTCAGCACTGATGGACGTGCGCGAGAAATAGTTCAGTGAGACAGTTTGCAAAATCGAAAAGCCATATTATTTATTTAACCGACACATGGAAAAGTATACGTATACTGAAGGAGGTTCTGAGTTCAATTTACCCTCCTCATTGAATCAGTACTATCAACATCAAGCAAAATTAGGAAACCACAAGTATACGTAATTTAGGGGGCATCCACTACACAACCTTTGGCGTGCTTTCAGTAAGAGAGGACATGGAATAAAAATATTTGAGTTTCAAATTCCAAGCAAAGTCGAAGCAACCTAGATTCGAAGCAGGTGGAACAGACGTACATTTTTAGGGGAAAAGTCAACCGAATAGAATGTGAAAACCCACCCATTTTTTCCATCGACTCCTCATGCATTAGACACGCCAAAGCCATGTACTGGTTGATTCCACGTAAATACAAAATGGTGTCGTTGTTGAGTATAATAGTCGCCCCAGTTTGTTCAGAGAAAGGGGGGTCGATCAAATCCAAATGTGGTCTGTAAGAAATAGAAACGGGAACGTAAATGATCATAGGGGGCATACTACAACCTGCAAGCAAACTCAGTTATGTTAAATATAAAACGCAACATGAATCAGAAAGGAACCCGCACTATAGTTTACCCGCCATCAACCATAATGCGTACCCTGGGTTTACACCAAAGAATGGGCTTCTAACGCAAACACAGCGCAACACACTATGCACTAGGTATACATGACCTAATATACAACACAAGGAAGTATGATGGTTGGCACCGCTAGTAACCGTAACTGAATGAAAATAGTAAATAGACAGATAACACATTGAATATAGGTACAATAATGCAATAGATAGTAAGGTTTAGCTTTTTGAAGACCATGGTGTAATCCACCGCACGCAACGTTGGCGCCAACCAGGAACAGAGCACAGTGGGAGTGGAATTAAAAATAACCGTGGTTGCTCAAAAGGTTGGTACCATTCGCTTGGCGAGAGAACAAAGGCCTGCGAAAATAAATAACTGTGTCGATGTACAATCCAGCCAACCTGGCTAAGTGTTACTGTCACGTTTAGAGCGATGGTCTTAGCAATGATGACTAAGAGGCCAAGAGCTTCAGCCGGTTGCGCGGTAACCACGAGTACGAACCACAATACTTGTAATTTCGTCAATTAGTTTCAAAAGAAGAACAAGAACCGTATATTCGGTACAAGAATTGTACATACAGCTTACTTTCAAGTTGCACAAAGCGAGATATTCAACACAAACCAGTACATCGATAACTGAAAATGATTAGTGTTCAAGCTTGGATGACACACACAGCCGTCTGAATGATAAGTGATGGTTGGCGGTATCATCACCCGAATTAGCCCGAAAATGACAGACAACTAACACCACATTCTTACCATGGACATCATCAACGGCGGAAGTAAAAAAAAAATGGGGCCAGTGTGAACTCACGTATATATAGAGGCCACATCCACGACCACATCAATCATATCACAACAAAGCTCGTAGGTTTGCATATCCACGACGGAGGAATCGGTTGCCAAGTAAATTTTACTAGCCACATCAAACAGAAAGGCTTTGTCCACCATAGAGTTCTGTAAGATCAAGTAAATAGAATCATGAAAAACTTAACACGGACGACACCTTTTAGGCTTATAGAGATCAAAAGCATACACACTATGCATTGAATTATTTCAAAATGATTAAAAAAACGGCATATTTAGACGGAAATATCCTTTTGCTCAGCTGAACAGCGTGAGAATCTGAAGAGATGTATGACCTTCGTGCTGTGACCGCAAAAGACGTTTGGGTGGGAAGTTCTTCGTTGCATGAAATCCAGTATAGCTCACGTTAAAACAGGACCATGAACGCGTGCACTCAGGTCCACGGCTGACGGGTATTCACACACACTGGGTAGCAGTACGTTGTCATTCGCCCTAGTGGCACGTCCTCGACAGTGCGTATACATCATTCCAATAATCGCTTCTGGTCTATCGTCTTCCTGGCGTTGATAACTGCTTTTTAGTTCCCGAAGGTACGAACCATACTGCTCATAAACGAAGCTGTCTGTCATTCAACATTCGTAACTTCTCAAAAATTTAGACTTACTTCGATAGGTCAAATCTCGCATTATTGTTCGTCCAGTGCATACTGAACGGATTCTGAATCACCAGTGAAATCGCACATGACGTTTTTAATGCGGATGTCGCGTCACTTCAAGCTAATTTCCCTAATAGATACACAACACGTTTGGTGGAATCGAATGCAAACAAAATATATCAAATTGCTTTCTGCCAGTGAAGACTATTCCACACTTTGTGTTGACAAGAAATATCCCGCAGGAGTCCGCCTAAGCAGTTGGGTGCTGTGACAGTTCATGTTTCTATAAAACTGTTCTAATACGGAACCCAGAAGTCCGATCCATAGAAGTTTAAATCCTCTTCATCGATCAAGACCAGTGCAAACTATTTACATTATCATCAAAGTAAATCAGTGTTTCACATCGGCGCTCAGCGACCGTTCAGAAAGTTTGTTATATTTAGCAACATACATACGCAAACAACCAGTAATTAACGTGGACGGTATACAAAGGTGAATGACAGCCGATCACAGGCGACCTCTGAGCAAGCTAAGAGCGACTCGAATGCATTGTATGAAATCCAAGTGTCCATAATAATAATAATAATAATAATAATAATAATAATAATAATAATAATAATAATAATAATAATAATAATAATAATAATAATAATAATAATAAACACCGATGAGTCTTGTCAGAAGGTATCGTGGCTCAGGCCGCCGCACACCTCAACACAGACGGGATATCTTGGAGGAAGTGTTACGGAAAAGGTTAGGGCAATAGTAATACTAATAATGACGGTAAAAATTGATAATAAAAGAGGACTGACCATAAGAACTGGGAATGGTATGAATGCAGGTATGCCACACCGCCATCTCGGACAGAGTTTCTAACGAGCGACTTGAACGACCACGGGGACCCCACCCAAGCAGACGACACCTACACACTTTGCTCAATGGAACAGTTAGGATTTTCACATTCCGTGACCACGTTGTAGGTCAACCACCACGCGGTTTCACCCAACTGTCGGTGGTCTCAGTATATTATGTCCGGTACGGTAAACGATCAGATGGCATACGGAGCACATGACCCAATCATCGCAGGCTGTGCAGCGTGATCGGTTGACCAATTGATCGCGCTTCTCGAGCGTTCCTGAATACGCGCCGGCAAACGACCGTGTTACTCAGGTGATCAGTTCAATTTACATGGGCTACGTGGCGGAGACAACAGCAAGTCTGCTTATATCTTTGTCGCGAACAGGCCACGTTTCCGAACCACAGAGCAACACAGAACGTACACAAGTATTATGCACTTTTCCTTTCAGTTACAGCCGGACGCAGGCTGGCAAACGCAACTCGTGCCTTTGCTATCCTCGATGATACCTCATCAACAATGTTACAGGCTGACGATATGGTGCTACCCAAGTATGTGGAAATGTCTGCAGTCTCAAATGGATTATCTGCAAAATGTCAGCCGAGTTGCTATGACTATCATCAATAAAAGATAGATCTTGGCCAAGTCCACACCTGGTATGGTGCAACTTAATTGCAACATTAATTGAACTGCTTGTGAAACCGAGCTCTGGGTGACTGAAGTATCTCACTATTAAGGTTTCAGTGTTACCTAGAGAAGGTGTTCTGCGCAGAAAGTTGTGTGAGGTTGTGTCGGCATCCATATAAACAGAGGTCGAGTAGAATAACATACCAGTCAACCAAGTAGTGTTTCGGGTGACGTTAACTGATTGTCAAACTGATTCAGAAAGATTCATAAGCATCCTGTCATAAATATATGGGGTCTCCTGAAGCGATCCCAAACTGGTTGAAAAGCAATGTTATAACATGCAGTAGGCAAGGCAGATGAGTCTACATGAGGAGATTCAGCGGACGAAAAAGGTTGAATCAACAAATTGTAGTGCGCTTTGAGGACGCCCTCTCCCACTGGAATGTCAGGCAGTCGTCTTTTCAACTTCTGGACTGAATTTGTCATATGCGTGAGGGTCACCCAGGAAACTAACAGTGACAACCGTATTAGATCTTGTGACAGTATATGGTTGACTACACTTAGATCTGGCAGAATAGCACATGATCCCAATGGGTAAGCGGACGGCAGGAAAAGCTGCTTTCGCCTGTTTCGTTTTTTCCTCCCAGAAGATCTGACATCTGTGTCTGCTGTTCTCCGCACGTCACCTGTCTACCCGTGCATGTGTATGTGTCCCTCTCTCATTCTTTGTAGGTCCGAACAACCCAATCGTGCTATCCACACAAATCGATTGGGTGATTGTGTGTGTTATCTGTCTCATCGTTAACATGATGTTAATCTCGTGTTCAATAAGACCATGCGCTATTGCCGTCACGTGTTCTCATCCTATGCTGAGCTGACTACGCATCAGAGCCCACAATTTGACGTGTATTCTAGACCGTAACATTTGGTGAACGGGAATTAAAAAGTTATCCGAAAGTCATAAATGCTTCCTCCACATCTCGAGATTGCTTTTGGAAAGATGCTGTGCTGGTTGAAAATCTTCCTTATCAATATGGACGCGTTTGAAACGATCAGTTGAACTGATAACTACTGATAACATTAAATTCCACCACCAGCCTCACAGAAAAAATCAATTACTTGGAAAGCATCTGGAATCTGGAGGTCAATGTTATTTCAATGCACTTCGTGTATATAACAGAACTTCCTTGCCTGAGGCCCTGGAGATACTAAGATGACTTGTAGGGGTTACGCCAACACGTGTTCACAACTTGAATGAATCTCCATCAAATTCGTCAATGTTCGGAGGGGGAACGCTGGTCTGAAGCGACGAACGACATTGATTATTAGGTCAGAGACTGGTGGAAGATGCTAAGAATATCCACTGGGCTGCATCGTGGGTAGCTTAAGTAATGACATCGGAGTTTTCTGAAGCGTGCCGTGTTTCCGATAATGCCTATGCGCTAGTGTCAATTCATTAACTCCCTAGACCAAAGACAACGGCTGCAAACAGGTTTATTTGTATCGGTCGAGAAATATGATAATACGGTTACTTCTAATGTGGCTGACTCGTTGCAACGCAAGCAACCTCTCCAAAGCAGCTATAGTAAGAAGGTTAGTTCGCACCGAACGCAGCATTTGTGTGCACACAAGATCAGAACTTTTTCGCAACTTGTGAATTCGCATTAGAAAGACATCAGTATGATTCAACTAGTCAGAAAATGTTTAGGAAATTCTTTATACCGTGCTCCTCTTAATCGGTTGACATAAAAGAGCCACTCATAGGCAAACTGAGTAAATTTATTGATCGAAACACAGCTACGTATGACTTTTATGTCATCATAACGTACTCTCACTTAAATCACTCTGTCGTTGTTTATGAACGGACAGTGTTCCTTGTTTTTTTCCATCACTTTGGCTTAACGAGTTCCCTGTTATTTTAAGGAAGACCGCATTTTTGGGCCGTTTGTCTGATTGAACATAGTTAATGGGGCATTATTTGAATCAACAAAATAAGATTCGGAGTCAGTCTGCTTACTGGATGGAGCCAATACAGCTGGTAGTTGTGCATCATATCATCTACACAGATAATGTCAACCGACCGTGGAAGCAGTAGACGCTCAGTCGTTTCGATTGGTCCTGCAACGCTTCTCCGACTACGATTCAGTGAGGCAAGGTGGAGTATGAAGTACACCTTCGATAAGGCGATTGGTAAGCTGTGTATTGTACAAGCCATGTATTGCACTCTGACCCACTTGACAATTCGGGTTGGACAGACATGCCTTAGAATTTGGGGTGGGTTTTTATCGCCATAGTATTGAGTATTCATGGATGTGTGTGTGCTAAGAGACTGCCAGAACGCCCAGACTTAAGCAGGAGAACGATCAGGGTTCTCAACTAAAGCCTTTGCCTCAAAAGCCTGTACGGCGAGGCAGCGGATGAGTGGCAATGTACTAGAACTGCTACATTATCTGGAAAAAGATGGCAATCTTCTTTCACCCCTGAACCTCGAGGACCAGGGAATTGTGGTTTGTCATTCCTAGGTTTCTTTTCTTCAAATTTTCATAGAATCTATGGTGAGTAACGATTATACGTAGTCCACTAGAATAGCCGTAAACCTCTTGACTCGGGTAGAAGAAGAGAGAACACTGCATGTCTACGTAGATCAAGCTGATTCCGTAAATTATTAATTAACAACTAATGAAGGTATATTACTTGCAACCGTTAACTATTGGTGCCTCAAAAAGCAGCAGTGCAAACAGTGAAATCGAACCGTTCGAAAACGGATAAACGGAATTCGTCATGTCACCAAGGAGCACGATATTCTACACACGCAGCAAATACATGAAGAGATACGGTGACGAATATTAAAGACGGGCAGCTTGGTCATAAGGACAATAATATGTGAGTGAAGTGTGTGGACACACTTACACCTCCGTAGATACATAGCGGCGTGATGGGTAGCGGTTTGACGTCCCAACTTGAAGTGAGGAATTTAGGCCCTTGGTCGCTATTTTGCTATCACACTGGGTGTATAACGTACAGCACTCCACAATTATTTCTCATTCATCCCGCCAAAACACAACAGACATACAGACCAAAGATGGAACCAGCCCACCAACTGAGTGGCATTGAAGATTATATACAGCATAAGTTGGAACTAACGTTTTCAACAATGCTTTTGTTACGGACCTCACATTTCAACGGCGTGAGTGTCTAAACAGTATTATTCCGTTAACCACAGATACACTACAAACAAATACCAATCAGGTACACAAAACTACTCAGGTTTGCGACAATCGATCACATGGGTGTTGGCAACAGTCGAGAGAAACAGCACAACACACAAATTTAGGAGTTACAGTGCACAAAAAAGTAGTTCACGCTGTGGATATGGCATGAAAGGCTGGGTCCAACGCATACGGCATCCTGTTTGCAGACTCCATTCGTGGATAAACGAGTGCTTGGGGTGGGATGTGAGGTGGTTTATTTTCGACGAACGGGTGATGATAACCAAAACAGGTTACATCCACCACTGTCGTAGCAGTTCAATGATTTAACTAGATCACAACTAATGGTTTAAACGCAACAACATGCTTGCTATCGGCAGTAGTGAGTCCGAAGTGCAAACGTTAGTCCGATACTTACAATTATGCTCCTGTCGTTCTCGTTCGTAATGAGACGACCACCAACCAAGCTGTGGCTATGCGGCCGGAATTGAGAAGGTGCCACACAGGTTAAACCAACCAGTTCCGTGACCAAAACAATGGTAAATTATAAGCCCTGTTTGGTGTCGGTATGACTAGAGACGTTTGACTGAAGACCGATTATGTTGCTGGAACGTCCTCACAGTTGCTTCTTACGTGGGGCTGAGTGTGGGCCCGATTGTCACATAATGACCGTCCAGTGATGTGCAAGTGATTTGTGGATAGACACAGCATGCTCCTGCTTGACGAAAATCCTATAGCTTTAGGTTGGGAGTAATTCAAAAGTCCTTCTTAAGATGAAATTGTCAACTGGGCCAATCAAAGATCCTTACAGCTGATTAGCAAAGTAATAATCAGTTGAGAAGAACTTAAAACGCAGTTTCGTGTGAGGCTAACAACAACCAACGTTGTACAATTTTGCACGTATGGATGTGCGGACAGAACAACGAGGAGGCGCTCTAAAGTTATGACCCAAGAACGGTATAGTATATTAGTAAAATGCAAGCAATGTTAGAAAACGCCTTGAAAATGTGGGCAAATGAGTTCAGTTCGCGTATACAAAGAAGAAATAGCACGGAGATAGCAACTGCAAAATCAGAGCTGGAGTGTATATCTGCAAACAAGTTGACTGTAGCCAATGCCTCAGCAAAGTTCAGAGTATACACATCACAGCATCATCATCATCACAGCCATGAGCCTGACCAAAAGGTACTGTGGCTCGCGCCCCCGCTCAACTCAAAGGTGACGTGGAATATCCTAGAAGAAGA
>LUCH01005386.1:0-24677 GCA_013368495.1 Paragonimus heterotremus | reverse complement strand
CGAGACAGGCGTTGCAGTGTGATATTTTTGGTGTTGTGAATAGTCATGGTTGAATGTGAGCTGAGGTACTGCAAGGGCGCCGAGACCTATACGTGAAAGCGATTAAGGTTGTCAACCAGAGTTTTGGCTCAAAACCTGTATCGCAAGGCAGCTGGGATAGGAAAACGATGGCAACCTTTTTCCAACCCTGAAGGTGGAGAACCAGGAGACTGTGATTTATCAGACCTCTACCTGTTGGTCTGCCTGTCTGTCGATTTGATCGTCACACTGTTCAGTTTAGCCCAAGAGGTCATCGAGATACGCACGCTGTCGCACCGTGTGATGGTCTTACCATTCAACTCCACTGATTGGAAGACTGACATCACATCAGTTCACAAGGTGACTGAATTGTAACGCACACAATTTTATATATAACAGATCACCTATCGTTAACCGCAGGAGAGGGATTAAGGACCATTCATGAGTTTCCAGTGACCAAACTTCTGTGTAAGCGAGACATTTCCTTATCTGGAATGTGCTCTATGTGACGTCACTGTCTAACTGTGCAGTGGTCGCTTAAGTGTTCACCCATCTGGTTAAGCAACGCATACGCTATCGTAGCTACAATCCTCTTGGTCGCTTGGCCAGTGCAATCCTGTAGGTCGCTGGATGTGTGTCCATCTTAATGTCTAGTTGTTTTTGTCTATTCGTTAATTCATCAGTTGTATCTGCATGCACTTCCGGCGTGCTGACAATTTACTCGTCATTGTCTCTTCACAGTCAATTTTCCTTTTCCATAATCGTTTCTCTACGTCTGCTTGTTTTTTTTTATCAGGACAGAATTAGGAGCTCATCTTTCTTCTGTACAAACCTATGAACTCGTCGGTGAACAGTTCTTCCCATAGTTTGCCTTATTGTTAAGTGCATAAAATAGCCAGGTAACTGAGCATTACCAAGGTTTCTAATTCAGAAACCGTGCTTTGTTATAACTGTCACACTTAGTGATTATTTCACTTTTTTGTTATCACGAGCACAGCTTACCAGTGTGGCAGTCACTCATTTGCAAAACGTATACCATGAAATGTGATCATTGTCTAATGGTAAGACGCATGGTACGCGTGGTGGGATCATTCGGGTGTAGTGGGGTTTTGTTGTCAGCACGTTCCTTTGTTTGATGGTTTCAGTAGAAGTCGAATCTTTCTATTCTTTCGAATTACAAAACGTTCCATTCCCATTTTTTCAAGTATGTCGTAAACTGAACGATCGAAATCAGAAGCAAAGTACCTCATATTATTTTTCACCTTATGTAAAACAGAAGTTGTATATTGCGTAGTGGAAAATCGTTAGCAAAGATAACCGTAACTAAACCAAGAAGTGAATGTTGTTTATTTCAAATGATTGTGGATTGGCCGTCACATGGTATGGTGCGATGTGCACCTTGGGGTTGTTGTTTACAGTGTTAACTGTTATTACTCCGTATATTTATCGTCTATTTTGAAGAGCGATTTGCACAGTCTCATTCGAAGGGAAAACATGCGGTACCATCAAATTTTAGGCAACAAATATTAGAGAGAAGAAAGACATTCAAAGCAAGCTGTTTGTCAATTACAGAGCGGTACATGGTTAACAACTCTGAGCAACTGAGAAATCCTTCAACGAGAGTAGCAAACGCTAATAATTCCAGTCATCAAATGAAAGTTACTCGTGTGATATGTTGACAAAAAGAGGGGACAACAGTTAAAAAAAGAGTCGCAAAATCAGTAGCTCTTTAGGACACAGGAATTCTGTCACAGTCAAGCCTCACGTATCGGGACGAAGAAATGTCCTTCATAGTGAGAAAACCGTCGGAAAGTATTAACAGTCAACGCTAGGTTCCTCGCATAAATGTCACAGGTTTTTAGGGAACCTAGCATAGTCAGTTGGCATAAATCAGTGACCGTGTGGGAGGGCAGTCCCAGTCGAACTATCGCATTACAATAAGATGGATACATGATACCACGAAAAGTGATGATCAAAGATGAGTGAGAAATGAGGTCCATGTCACAGCCCATAGTATGGAGAACCGACTGAATAACGGCATCATGAGAATCGGTCTCGTACTTCACAGCCTTGTCCAATCAGGCAAATTGCCTTCTGTAGTCGTCCACTATATTGATGTCCAATACTACAGCAGCGCCGTCACGAACCGTGGTAAGGTCGGATTTGCTGAATAAGCTCGTCGTTGGTACTTGTAGCTTCCTGAAGCCTGCGTAAACCAGACCGCACAATCTTTTCGCCAGATCCTTGACCACGTGGTTACGCCGAGCACAATACACATCATAGGTGATCCAGCACGATTGGAGAATATGGGCGAGGCTTTCTGGTTCACCGCAGTTTTCACGACAGAGGACTGAACGGTCACTTTGGCCGTCTGGATAACTGCGGACCTCAGCCCGAAGAAGACTGCATCGGAGCTGGGTGGCAGGAATAAAGATTCTGGGAAAAGTGCGATCTGGATTCAACAACCAACGATTGGAGAATGGAGAGCGAGGCACTTCCTGAAGACCACGGCCATTTAGCGTATGATAAAGATTATCGATCCACACCACACTGACCTCCCTCTTAGTTGTCATTACCACACCATGAACGCGTACCGGGACGTTGACATCCTTCATGGTTAGGCCAAACGAATCATCTTTGACCACGTCCCTCGGAACTGGACATTGACGGGAGAGCAGTCTCTCCACTCGTGATTTGTGCGAGATTGAAATACCGATGAGCAAAGTCGAATACTCTGACCGCCTAAGCAAATTGAAGTGTGGATGTAGCCGGTTGGTGTATCTCTGAGAAGATAGAGCCGCTGTCGAACAAACTAGGGAATTGTACAGTCCATAACTTTGGCTGTGTTCCTGTGGCCTCGGCTCAAAACTAGCCAGTGGTTCATTTTGAGCATCACATGTTGTCTCAGAATGCGTAGGCGCTGATGCGTCTTCAGAGGCGTTTTGGTAGTTTCACCCAGTGTCGTATGAAACTGCAGTCGGCGATTGGTGAATGCTTTACCTCTCCATGTATATGTGATAAGTGGCTTCACTCTGGTAATTTTAGTAGAAGAGCTACAGCCAGAATTATCTGACACAGATTGTGATACATTTTCAGACGTGTAAGTTCTTCCAAACGTACATAATGTATGCTTGTAGTATAACAAACCAGAGGGAACGTCAACTAAATTGTTTATTTCTACACACCTATGGTCAAATCAGCTGTCCACATTTGTTGATGTGACTGCGAGATTTACAGTTTGTATTTGAATTCTAATGTGGTTAGAAAATTTTTGTTATACTCATACTCCAGCACTGCCTTGTTGTGCACCGTGCTGACAGTGTGGTTTGTCTCATGTCTTCGATGTTATTATTTAATCGGTTTTATACAGATAAATATTTCGTTCAGTCTGTTGCGTTCGAACCCACGGATCAGCGGTGAAAGGCGTACACTACTTAGCTTCCATCCTAGTAAATCACCTATAATCTATAAGTGCTCAATGGCTTGATTTCATTTCACCCACTCAGTGTAGTCGGTTACTTCAACGTGACAAATATTCGGTGATCTTGCTACGTTATTGTGTCTTCCTGACTGAAACGCTTAGATTGTGTAGGCGTACTGATGTTGACGCACGGAACGGAGCCACATGTTTTGAGTTGCAAACGGAGCGAATCAAGAGGGTCTGCTCATTAATCTAGTGTCAGCTAAACACAAATGCTAACTGCCCTGAAGCGGAAAGACGATATTTAACCTCTTCCAAACAAGGGTGGTGAAGCTGGAAGAGAGCTGACTGATCCGAAGCAACTCACATTTCACGAAATAACTGAGCGACCAGTCGTTTTTCCACCTGCGTTCTCCAAGTTACGTTGAAATACACTTTCTTCAACGATTCCGGTTTCGTCGGTCAGCATGGAATACATGAGAGTACTCCTACGGGATGGTCCGTTAGTCTGTCGAGGACAATGAGTGCATGAAGAGTCTGAGTTTATTAGGCATTATTAACAAGACAAGCCTTTCAGGAGCTGCGTAAAATGCAGCATCAACTGCACAATATTCCTTCATTTATAAACCTACACCATGCGTATGTACCTCAAAGAAATCTGCGTACCTGGTTACACATATTTTCAGCCATTTTTTTGGCAGTATTTTAAACTAACCAAACCTTCGATTAATCGTCAGTAATCTTAACTATCGTCTAGCAGGCATAAGTGAAATCAGGAGTTTCGACCTACTTCGCAAGTCTTAATCATGCGGTTATCGATTGGAGTTAACAGACAATAACTGTCTCCTAGCGAGACGATCGGATAAGATAATTCGGTCCTGTGAAGTCAATGGCGCAGTGGTCAACACGGCTGCCTCATGAAGGCGTGACCGGAGTCCTTGTTCCGGCAGTGGCAAGAATATGCACTACTGACGAACTCTAACAAGAGCGAAACTCGACTCTAGTGCTTCTTTTCGAAAGTGACCGGTTGGAACGTCTATCTGAATGCGAAGACTACGATCAAACTGGAATGAGATTCAACTTGAATTTAACCAAATCCCGAAATACTCATCGGTAATATTTGGAGAGTCCACACGATGTCTGTTCATTCAAACAGTCGGAATCTTTTGTGCGAATTCATCGTTGGAATACCTTGTAATTTCGATTTTTCGATATAACGAAGCGCACCATATGCGTTACCTCCAGGTAAGACAATACTTCGAATTATTAATCTCAAAAGACAGGTTGTGAAATGACTCGGTCGTTTTCGTCAGCCAATAAACAGAACAGATGGACCGGGGATTTTAAATGGAATAGATTCGAGTGGAAACCAGTTGGGTTAGGTCAGCAAAGAGCCTTGTGTTTATACAGTCTCTACCAGAGCAAACTTGGTGTCATTACTAGTTGCTGTTTTTTTTTACTCAAGAGAGCAGCCACGATCAATGTTTGCTTCAGTGAGTACTGCTTTTTATGATACGCCAAAATACCAAACGAGCCTTCAGATTCATTACGATAATAGGCCAGCAACAGACGGTTGGCAGGTTCGCGCTTCTCTTCGTGTAGTTTTTCTCGCTGTTCCATTGTTAGCCCTGTACCCAGAACGAAAATTATAAAACCAGAAAAAACGCATAATTTTATGCATGTTTGGGATGAAGCATGAGCGAATAGCCAGTGAGTGTTTACTGAATATGCGGAAACTCTATAACAGACTATATCGAATCCCATGTTTTCTTGTCTATTCTGCCCACTGCATGCGTGTTTTCTCTTTAGCTGTGAAACAGCGGTTGCAAATGTACAACAGTCCTTATCATAACAGCCTGGATTGTCTACGTCGGGTTTGTGTGACAGAAGGTCCGAGAACGCTCTATCGAGCTTACTTCACTCAACTGACCATGAACGTGCCATATCAATCTATCCACTTTGTTTGTTACGAAGCGGTGCAGGATTTCATCAATCCAACGCGGCATTACTTGCCCTGGACACACATGGTCGCCGGTGCTATGGCCGGCTGTATTGCTGCGGCTTCCACCAATCCGCTTGACGTATGTAAGACAGCCCTCAACACTCAGGTAAGTTTCAATTGTGCTTCGGGTTATTCAGCTGTTCATACATCACGCAAATGCGTCAAATTTTGTGAATCGTGTGTTGTATAGCACGTGTGCTGTTAATAGTGTTTCGTAAATTTCGGTTCGTTCCAATGGATTTTCATAGTTTGGTAAGTTGCCAGTGCCCCGTTACTGCGTTCCATTTAAATCTCTTAACGTATATACTCCATGCAGTTCGGTTGTGATAAAAATGAGTTTCCAACTAGTTGGCGTGGGTTTAAGCCGCAGTCATCTCGAACGCTGCTGAATTTAATCAATGTGACGAAGGGCTTCAGCCTATGTAACCCATCACCTCAAACACGATCTAATGTATAGAGGCTGAGAACTTCATTTTCATTACGCAAAAGGTATCATTTGTGCGACACAACATAACTTGCTTCCGGGCATATTTCATACGTTACAAATGGTAATAAACCCTGGTAAGAATATTCTAGATGGATCACTCGTTTTTAGTTCATGTAGTTGTAGTCAGCCTATCTGGAATCATCCCAAGGTTTCTCGTAGACAAGTGAGACCAAGAATGCAATTAGGGTCAGCGTTTGGAATTTTGCTAAGTTAGAATTACGTTGGTTTTCCCCCACTGATTGTCTGACGTCAAGAATATAGTTGATATATGCTGAACGTTATCCACATTTTGATGACAGCTCAGAGAGACTTATGAAGCAGTCCCTTTTTAAAAGGGCATTAGATTCGAGTTTCGCTCTTTTGGGAACTCGTTATTAGTTCATATTCTTGCCACGTTCAGGATTTGAAATCCGATCCATCACCTCACGAGGCAACCGTGTTGACCATTGCGTCATTGACCTCACATTAGACACAACTGAATGACCATAGCTAAACGTCAAACTACGTTCGCTTGTGAGTAAAGCATGCGTCATCGATCGCCTTGCCAGATCCATATTCTTCTGGCGCGACTTGCCTCTAGATCATCAATGTCAGTCATCGATTATCCACTCGAGAGCGCTCAATGTCTTTTGAGGTCTAATTTTCAGGTCCCGGAGATCCACTTCTATTTTCTTTCGTTCTTTAGGAACGTTGCTTTCTATCCAGTTCGTCCACATCTGGTGTCAAGGAACCCCAAATCCGAGGACTGTTTGAGGCTGCACGTTTTATCTTTGCTTTGGAGGGCGCGCGAGGCTTCCTTCGGGGTGCAGGAGCACGTGTCTTGTCCGCCGTTCCAGGCACCGCTATTTCTTGGTCTGTGTACGAATATTTCAAGCGATATTGGAAAGACAAGCCACCTAGCTCGGATTCGTGGTCTCGGAGTGCTGGTGACACGACGGTGGATAAATTTCTCGACTTTTCCATCACTGAACGATCTGTTGTCGGTCGCGGTAACAGACTTTTTTCAACTTCAAATGAGGTAACATGTGCCTGCTCGACAGCGAACACAAATTCCGGAGTGAGGAGTACCAGGGCTGGAAACTGTGCTTATCGAGAATGATAAATACACCAATGTGCAGTGTATGTGAGATTCAACTAGCGGCTTGAACGTCAAGCGAATACTCTTGTCTTTCGGGGATTTTCACAGCCGAATCTGATAATCCTTAAGGTTCCAACCGAATTTGTGAATTGTATTATAATCATATACTGGATGAAGGAATTCGGAAATGTGTATTATAACAACATTGTGGGTTTGTCCCAAATTTAGAACTTTCCTATTTACAGAATAGTCAGCACACGGTGGGTTGTGACCTCACCTTCAAGCTGTTCTCTTTTGTACATAGCTCTCTGGGATTTTTTGGTACACATTGTTTCTATCGATTTTTGTGAACCTTTTCGTTTACTTACCTGAGTCCTGAAGTATGGAACGTTCCACTTGATGATGCTCGTAACTAACAAGAAGGAAGAACTGTCGTTTCTGCAGTTACTTTTGTTTGACACTGCACTTCTCAGCATATTTTCTTGCTGCTGGTTAAATCTGTTTTCCTCCTACCTGCCTGAAATATAGATCATATTTTATCGTTGGCGTGGACACCTTTTGGATGATCGAGCATGTGTTGACTATCAGACGCTCAGAATGACTAATCCAAACAACGATATAGATAGCGTCGACGAAGAGATCACGTTACTCAGTTCAACATGTTGACAGTATCTTTTAACGACAGTTAACTAATTGTACTACTCCAAAGCATGTTAAAATCCTTTACTTCCTGCAACCCCATTGGCAAATGTCATCGAAGGCGTTCATTTAAATTAGAAAGTCTGAGATGACAATGCACACGTACTACGGGGTCATTGAGTGTTTCACTTAAAACTGTTGTGCAGTGTTCTCTAAAGCAAGGGACATTCCGGAAAGCGAAAAGAACTTTCTTTGATGAAAGCGTTTCTTCTTGAGAGGATAATCCATTTTTGTCTCATGGAACTCAGTCAATGTGAGCTAGAACTATCGAAGTAGACGTGTGTTCATGGTTGTTACTGAGGTCTCGAAAGCTGTTCATACTGACCTAAACTACAATAAGCCTCCTAAAAACTGCTATCGACTGACTGTCGCTTGCAGGTTGACGATTGTGATCGTACAAAGGTTTGTGTTTCAGAGTAAAAAACAACGGCATCTACTGGCGATTTGAATCAAAAGACTTCATCGAACATTTGCTACTGTACGGAAGTTTGTCGACAAGCAGGCCGGGAAACTGTCAAGCTGTTCAGGTTTAGACAGAAAGTAAACGACGATATATTGAACCCAAGAGCTCTTAGCTCGCAGAATAATAGAACCACCATATTTATTTAGGCTCAGGACTAAGTTAAAATGCAATAGCACAATCATATTTTAGACAGTACCGTTCAGTTAAACTATCTTAACAAACGGTCCATCATAATTTGTTTTCCGGCTGAATGATCTTTAGTCTAAATCGGTTCACTGCTAATTTTAGGTGTCAGAATTCCGATGTGCTAGGATCCAAATAAATACCTATCGTCGTCTGATTTCTGTATTCATGAATTCAATCACTATTCCATTTCCTCTTACTGCCGTTTTCCTGTTGGCTTTGTCCAACGGGCAAGTATAAGTCACCGACAAACATGAGTGTTGAGTTTACAGTAATTACACTCATGGGTGTGTAACGTTTTGCACAGTATCCGTCGTTGTTACGAGCGTTCCGTTTCCTTTTGTTCTGTGGCTCTCCAAATCCAGCAGTGACCAGTGCCACTCCTTAAGAAAAAATAAGACTCGCCACTTTGCCTGCTTGAACGACCATCGCCATATCTCCAAGAGGGATCATCGATTAGAGTTAGCAGGACAGTTGTCGTGTCTCCTCTCGAGGTGGTCGGGCAATCACAAACGAATATAGCTGAGCGTTCACATATGATGATTCCGTCGTCTAGTGTGAGGTCAATAGCGCAATGGTCAATACGGTTGCCTCATGGAAGCGCGACCGGAGTTCTGGTCCCGGCCGTGGCAAGGATGTGCATTACTGACGAACTCTAGCAAGTGCGTGTTTTCGAAGGGAACCCACTGGAAAATCTATGGGAATGTGATAGCTGCAACCGATTGTAAGTAATGTTCAATCTGTATAACTCCGAATGAGTTTTTGAAAATCAAGAAACATTTTCAACGCTCCAGTGGATACGAAGTGGCGAGTCTAACCAACTGTAGAGAGGGTAGTGATAATCGAGCTGCATATGCTAGTTGCATTTGTGAGAGTCAGTGCGTTGCTTGTTGAGAACTATATTGCTCACTAAGCAATAACATTTTGCTGTGGTTTCAAATCACTGCTTACCTGTCTTATTCCTCCTATGAGAATCCATTCTACTAAGTAAATCAAATGGTCGTGTGTTATGCATAGCATGCTTCTACCAGATTGCAACGCAGTGTACAAATGTTTGTTCCATAGCTGATCAACGCAAACTGAAGAAGAGATCCCAGTGGCTGTTTTGGTGGTGCTGTAAACTATTGTGACGGGGACTGAAAGTCACACAGACGCGCTTCGGATTGTTTCTGTGCAAATTTTTCACTGGAAGCTGGAATAATCAGTTGCATCACCTTGGAAGGTGTGAAAATCTGGCAGATCTGAACGCAAATCATCCATTTGATTCAGCGGTTTCTTGTAGGTAACTTAGACGTAGGGCGATAAGTAAAAAATTTCTTTTTCAAAGATTGACAGTAAATGGAAATGTAAAAAACAACAAACGCTAGGCATACCTGTCGAGCATAACTTGTTCTGATGAGGCCAGGCTTCTTGGGTTATCTGGTCGGAATAGACTTTGACCTGTCAAACCGAGTTGAAGGTTTTTAACTTTAAATCACAAATGTCCTGGTGAGGTGTTTTAAAGCAATGATCATTCAGTTGTCATCGTGACGTGTTAGCAGCTTCTTACATTGATAACTGCAGTTATCAAAGTGCGTGTTCCGTATTACGCACGTAACAGCCATTAGGAATGGCCGGTGAAACTCAGGCACCCAGACAGCTAATCACTTCTCAAGAAAGATTGAATGAAACCGCTTCGTAATGTGTTTAGTTTCATCGTTGAAGAAGTGACGAGATCCGGCTGGCGACACGATCTAAAATGTTACCGTTATTTGCGATGTAGCACTCAACTGGAGGTAGAACCTCGATCCCACGTTACCAACGCTTCCGAATTTTGCATTTGTTTTGCAGGTGCGACGCGTAAATACCGTCAACACCCACTATGTGAGTACTGTCGTGATCGTAAAGGGGACTGACCGACTACAAGTGAAGGGTGTGTTCACTTACTGATGGCCCCAGTGATTGTGACTTGTGTAAATTATAAGGCACCTGCATTATCGATCTTTCATAGGACATGATACAAATTAATTGGATCAACTGGTCATCAAAAACCACCGGTTCCGTCACCGGCTTATTTGCTTCTAGGTGTCTGGACCTCAGTTTCTAATACTCCATGGGACTGTTTATTTCAGCAATGGACAATGCGATAACCTACGGCTTACATGAGCACCCGTCTGTTGGGATTGCAGGCTGTGAAAATCCTACATATATAATTGCTCCAGTCATCCCTTGAAACGGGTACTAGAGTGCTTAGTGAATGAACGTCGCACTGGTTCATCAATTTTAGAGAAATTATTGACACTTGTCTATTAGTTTTAAAACGTTTTGCTCGCGTGTGTGCTGCCCATCCGTTTAAGTCCACAGGCCAGTTTAGATGTGGTATGCATTTGTCTTAAAAAATAGTTCGCGATACAGATACAGAAGGGCTTTACTCTTGAAAATAGCAACAACGCTATGTACCCGTACTTTCGTCTGAACTTCCTGACAGGCGATTCTTAAGGTTAAAATGGCTGAAGGGCAGTTGTTTCGAAGTGGAAACGAGTGGTACTGAGACAAACTGCGTACAAGCAAATACACAGCAGCTGAACTAAATGTGGTGAAAGTCTACTCGATTCACCGCTTATCCAAACCACGACACAATAGGAGTTCTAACAAGGGACCAAATCCAAACGTCGCGTTAAAGATACTACATCAGGATTGGACGAACAGTCTCAACGTTACGTCTTCCGTTATCCGCCAACTCCTCTGTTCTGTATTGCACTTTGTATGTGTCAATATGATCAGACAATGAATGACTGATTTGTTGTACACCCATAAATTTGGCTTCTTGCCTCATGAATATAAATTGCTTACTGCAACCAGTACGAGGTCCTTTCCTTATTACTTGCGTGGGAGGTTTCAATTCGAATACGATTTCTAAGGCTATTCGAAGTCCCCAACTCCGAGTGTTAAACTAGGCTGTTTTTAACTTCCATACTTTCTGGTTAAAAACGAACCCGACCACTGTATGGAATTCCACATCCATGAAGATGTTTCTACGGAGAAAATGCATTCTCTACGATCACTATTGAAATGGGAGAGGTTCCATTTGAAATTTTACCCCTAGAGTTGTCACTGCTCAAACACCAACAATCTGAATCATTAGGTTTATTCACTTGCCACAAATGGCTGTTTTTTCCATCAGTACTCAGTGGCCTGTATGTGGTGAGTTGCCACTGTAAGTGGAAAGATTTTGCTGCTCAAATACCACCCCTGTGCAGCTTGAACTGAATAATCGAATAAATTCTATGAACCCCATTGGTCCCGCCGTAGGGTACACCAAGCCCCTATGTCGCAGCCTAATGGGTTGAGCAATGGATGTTCCGCGCACTGCTGATTCCAGTGACACGTCGGTACTTTCGGATAAAGTTACGGGGCTATATCAGTGGTTGACTAATGACCGACCCTCGGGACACAAACAAGAGTGTAAGACTAATGTGCGCGACCAAATGCAAGTAATATTTAAGGGGTAGAGACGATATATCTCCCCTCAATTCACAGTCCAGTTTCGTGCTAACTGTTGTGTAGTGGTTAAAAATTCATACAGTTGTTTCGATGGCCAGATGTTTGCCAGCGTTCAAGACTATTTCAGACCTCCCTCTAGAGTAGCACAGAACAACAAACTACAGGGAAACTATGAAACGATACTCGATGACTGTTAGTCATCAACGACAGTCTAAATTTCTCTTGACGTTTGTTAGTAATTCTGACAGTACGATACATACATTCCTAAGTGGTTGCCTCCAGCACGTGTTTGATGTGTAAAGAAAGTGCACAGCATGCCAAGATAAACAAATCATCATAATGGACCGGAGCCCGACCAGAAGGTATCGTGGCTCCGATCACCGTTCACCTCAACAGTGATGTGGAATGTCCCAGAAGAAGAAACGTTAATGAAATAGTTTGGACATTGTGTTTACGTCGCTGATTCAAATCCAGCCGAAGCCCTGGTTTATCACGTTTGGGTCTCATTTAAAAGAAGATCATCCGAGTGAACTAGAGGGGATGAGAATACAGATGCGCTATTGACTGCGGCTTACTGCTATCCGGGGTAGTGTCTCTAACCGGCGGTTTGAGTGGTCACGAGGACCCCAGCCAAGCAAGCGAAACCTACCCACTTCGCTCACTGGAGCAGCCAAGCTTTTCATATTTCGTGATCACGTTGTTGCTTGACCACCATTTGGTTTCACTCAACTGCTGGTGATCTCAGTATGTAATGCTGGGAGCAGCAAACGCCCAACTAGCATAAGGAATAAGTGGCCCAACCGTCACAGACTGTGCAACGTTAATAGTTGACCAATTGATTGCGCATCCCGAGCGTTCCGGAATACGCGTCGGCGAACTGCTGCATTGCTCACGCGATCAGTTCATTGAATGTGAGCTATTTGGCGGAGACTACAATGGTCAATGTTTTTGTACCATAGAGCAAAACAGAACATACACAAGCATTATATACTCTTCCTTTCAGCGACAATCGAACGTCTTTTCGACGCCACAGATGACGCAGTTTGGCAAAGGCAACTCGTACGTGTGCTGCCTTCGCTGATCTCATTCGCAATATTACAACCTGACGAGATAGTGCTACTCAAGTAGGTGAAACTGTGCAGTCTCAAGAGGGTTACCTGCAATAAAGAAAATAAGAGTGGAAATGTCCCAGTTTTGAAGCAACAGTGCATTTTGAGGGTGCGGAGCGCATTCCATACAAACCAGCCCGGTCACATCTTGTTCCGCATGGTCGACATGTGCTCGATAGGGGGGCTAAGTAAGACAATGTCGTCCGCATATTTCAGATCGGTCAACCGAGCGCCGGGTAGGAGCTCCACACCAAGTTCATTGGACTTCTCAAGCGCACCCTCCAGAATGTCGTCTATAACAAAAATGAACAAGGAGGAACTCGGACACTCTTGACGAAAGCCCGAGACAATTGTTCATAAACTCATCCTGCTAGCAGAGTGAGCATACAGTGACCTCAACAGATTCACATATTCTCCTAGTACTCCCTTGCGAAGAAGACAGCTCCAGAGAACGTTGCGTGCAACTGAATCGAAAGCAACTTTCAGATCCAAAAAGACCACGATGGTTGGCTGCCTATAAGAGTACGATGCTCCAAGATCCATCGCGAGGTAGTAATATGATCAACACCGGCCGGATCGGAATCCTGCCTGTTCTTCACGTATCTGACCTTTTCTGGGCTTAGTGAGCCGACGTAAAATGAGGCCAGTGAACAACTTGGACGCAACGGACACTAGACTGATGCTTCTCTGGTTGTCACGTAGACTGGGCCCCTTTTTTGAAAACGGAAATTACTGTTGGTAAGCACCAATCACTAGGCGCCTCTTTCGTCTCCCAAATCGTCTAGAGGAGTTTCGTCAGTTCTGATATCAACCTCTCCCCACCATCCTTGAAAAGAAGGGGAGAAATCTGGTCTAGAAGCCTTATTACGCCTCAGTAACTTAAGCCCCAAGATCATTTCTGTTTCCGAAGAAGGGCCGTTCGGAACGCAGTAATGAATCATTCCGGTACCGTCGTCCGTGCGGTCTGGCTGAGGCTAGCTGAGCTGTTCATCAAAATTTTCAGTCTACCCGTCAAATTGGCTGGTGATAAGTGTCTTATCTCTTTCACTTTTAACGTTTGTTCCTTTGAGTTAGCGTCACTGTTCACATCCGCACGATGTGGATAGCCATGTTCATGTTGATCAATCAGTCCATAGGCTACAGCGACTGTGTAATGGATACGGTCCTAAAGTTGGCATTGCAAAATGTGGCGAACTCTTCCATTTGATTGCCGATCTAGTCGAAATCAGAAGATATATGCGGAAAGAAAGTGAACACTAGGGTTGACGCTGGAAATTCAATTTTACAGAATATGTCAAACTGTAAACATTCGCAGCACGCAGAATACGTTGATTTTGAGGCAGTTTAGTAGCATTTGATATTCTGCCGGGATCGGAATTAAATTGAAGAACACTTCTTTGAATACACTTCTGTGACGTCTTCACGTATTAGTTGGGTAACAAAAGTGGTGATTTTTAGCGACAGAGATCGCGGCGTTTGAAATAGAGGTGGTCAATGCTGTTGTCTAGTCTTTCGACGCAACACAACCCTGGAATCATACTGATCACGCCGTGAAGATGTTCGTCATCATCCACACACTGTCGTTACTTTTATACATATATTGGGGTTGGTTAACGCTTTGGAACTTCGGAGATTCCTCTTTCCCATTGCCGGCACACGAGCTTGTGCTCGGCACACGTAAATTCAATTTGGCGGACGCAGAGCGCTCTGCTTCTGATTAGCTAAAAAAGGCTATCTTCCAACCTATCCAGATCCTCAGCCCTACTCCTCCTCTCAATTGACGTTTCGGACGCAGCTGCTGATGTCGCAAGACAACAGTTTGTCCCGACCAGTGGCAACCCCAAGGTTTATTTTCCAAACGTCCGCTACCTGCCGAATCCCGATACAGCGTATTTGGGATAGAATTACTTGCTATATATCTAAGTATTTGCCATTTACGTCGTGCACTGAAAGATCGCTGTTTCACCGTATTAACGGATCACCAGCCCTTAGTACATGCAATTGGTTCCTCATTAAGCAGGTACTCTCTCATGGAGATCACACATCTGGCTCAGGTTTTGCAATTTACATTGCATTTCGAAGTTATGATGAATTTCCTCAGACGCTCGTTCATTCGTACCGCGGCACATTATCCACCCTTGAATGGTTTACTAAAACGTTTCCATGGGCTGTTAAATGCTTCGCTTTGTGCCGCCACTAATTCAGTATGGAGTTCTCCCTTCCGTACTTCTAGGGATCCGAGACACACTGAAAGCGGATCTCCAGTACATCCCGGCAAACTTGGTATGTGGCTATGCATTGCGTTTGCCTGGCGAATCCATCTCGCTCCCTTTGACATCTTTCCTTTTGAACTTTGCTTTTATATTATCCTAACATATCTGGCGAACTCAACCGACACCCCCTCCTTGGACAGGGTAGGTTAGCGCAAATTCATGAGCATTTGGTCACTTGCTCACATGTGCTCGTCCGCTGAGACTATGTATAAAAACCGATCCAACCACCCTACTCGGGCTCCTTTAAGGTGCTTCGACGAATGCCAAGTCACTTCGCAGTCGATTGTTACGGTCGTTATGATACCAATCCCATCGATCGCCTTAAAGTAGATTACGTAGACGACGATACCATTCGAGCTCCTCCACAACCGTCCGTGGTAGTCCTAGTCTCTACGGTATCCTCTCTTTCGGACTCTTTCACATTACCTGCTTCAAATCACACACGATCAGATCGTTGCGTTCACTTCCCAACACGTTCTGTAGAGGCTGCTTACTATACGCACTTCTCCCCAGCAACCATCTTATTTTAGGAACTCGATAAAACGCAACACCAAAAAACATTTTGTACAGTAACACCCACTGTTCAGCTGCCCTGGAAGGTTGTACAGTGAATCTGTATATATTTTTTGTTTGCCAGTTACTTATTTTTTCACTGCGTTGCAGACTGAGCGCAAGCGACGGTGGGGGGAAAGCACACACCCCCGTTTGTCGTTGCAGCAGTGGGGAAAGTTAACCTCTCATCTCCTACCAGGGTTTTCGTAGGTTAGTTAGTTTGTACTACACTAAGGACGCATAGATGATTTTGGACATTGCAAGCAGACCCTTTTTCACTACTGACAACCTTCCTCAACGTGGTATATGTAGTCATTTTTGTATGCAACCGCCCCCACCCATTTCGAGTATTTCGCGGTCCCCAACTTTCTAGTTCTGTATTTGTCGATGGTTCTAAAACGTGCAGGAGGGGGGTCTCTGTAGAGACAATCTTGGTCTGCCATGTATTTCAAATGCTTTGCCATTTATTTTGACCGTTGACATTGTCTCAGCCTTCTCGTTCGTTCGACCATCCAAGGCCATACCAATTTCTTGTTACTTGTTTGCTGGTACTGTCGTGCTTTGCTTGCATCTCAGTTACCTGATTTAATTGCAATATACGTCATTTCCCGTTATTCGGTTTTCTGTTCTAACTACTGTGGAAAATAGGCACGGTTTTAGGCGTAAAAACGTACAGACCTCAGCAAATGAGTGGAAATGAGAAGCCTTAACGCAAGAACAATCATTCGACTGTTTGACCCAAATGGCTAAACATTTCTAAGTTACAACACTCAAACAACGTTCAAGCTGTCTTACGATACCGGCTAGTTGATTTGGACTGATGAGTCATCTGACGTCAAGTCCTAACAATCAACTCAACTAAATTTTTTTGGCGCATACGCCCTAATATCTTATAATGGAATTTTTGAAACATGCCAACGGAAAAAACGGAACGCAACCAAGAATCTTACCAACATTACTGAAAACAATCGGGTGATCTTCAACAATGACGGGCCAACTCAGCATAAGCGGGAAGGAAATCCATTTCCTTTTCACAGCCGTTACACTGATCGCGTTAAATTGCTTCTTTTTCAACTAGGTTCGCGCGAAAACCTAATACTTGAAAAATGACGAGCACTGTAATGATCACCTAAGCATTCGAGACCCAGAAGCAAAAGACGCGTACACAAAAATACGAATAAAGGGGTATGCACCTCACGTGTTCGGCCTACTCCAGATGTGATACCAACTACCTGACCTTTCTTCAAAAGTATCCGCTCTCGGATCAAGAGACGACCACCGAAACAGGATTGAAGACATTTAGCGTTATCAAACGAAGATCATTCAAAACCAGTAGGTTGCGCGATAATTACGCTCGAATCTGTTTACGACGCATTCGGGTGCAACGCCTCATCAGATATAAAGCGATATTCATGGGGCTCTTGATAAAATGAAAAAAAGAACCGTCACTAAGTAAACCAAGAAATCAATAGATGAACAGCAAACATTTTATAAAGAAAACACCTCCAACTGACATCACAGTTTGCAAAACGACAGGCCCCGAATCCCGTTTCATGACAAAAGATCTACTTGAAGAAAAAGCTGCAAGCGAAATATCGGAATTGAGATATTCAACTTACGTGTAGGGGTATCCTTGATACTTTTTTCGGAAAACAGAAAGTAAGAGGCCAAATGTAACCGAAAACATGGCCACGCCTCCGAACAGATATACTGGACAAAAAAGGAACGAAGAAGCTAAGAGTTAGAGACTTTGTGCGGTAAAACAATTGTGATAACAAGAGATACTCAAAGTATCTTATACTGAAATAGGCTGGGAAAGGAGACTAGGATGTATCCATTCCGAAATACTTACTCTTCCTCTTGCCAGAATCCGTAATCTCATCCACCTGGTGTATAAGCAGGATACCGACAGTGGCCATGATGTCTGTAGTTACTCGTTCAGTACTCGACAGGGTATAAATAAAAATCGAAGCTCAACAAAATAACGAGTATTATGGCTATTTATCATAAGAATCCTATGGCTAGAAAACGCTCGGTCTAATCGTCACAACACTAATGGCTACCAAGTAAAATGCTGCATCAATCAACACCAGCTTAAGCTCAGGTAAGAGAATTTCAACGTCGTCAAGAGTTACGTCGAAAAACACTTATCAGTGTTCACTATAAGGTTATCTCATAAACAGCACACACTGTCATTACGCGAGAAATCGGGACAGCTGTGTTACTCGGCGCTTCGTAAGATTATGGATTCAGTTTATTGAGGCTAAATGTGAGAGACGGCTTGTTTAAAGAATGCGCCATCGCAATCACCGACAACAGAAACGGTGCGGTGGTTATCACTACGACACTCTACGAACGTCACAGCGAACAGTTTTACGTCTGTTACCCGCCGTCTCGAGGAACTTCGGTTTTTTTTATCAGCCTGAGACACATTGGCCTTTGAATCCATCTTGACTTCTTTGATTAACTAATAGTTTGAGTCGTCCCAGTTTCCCTTAGGTCATGTCCACGAGACGGCTTTGATGGCTACAGTGGTATTCTCGTCATCATGAGCGGTGGGAGGGGGAGAGTATTAAAATTATATTTTCATGCGATGTTTATCCAATAATAAATGTTTGGAAGAAAACAATATACATGAACAACACGCATAAATAGTATCTAGTTACATTCGAACAACTTTCTGTCGCAGTGTAAGCAAGCCAAATATACTGGATAGGATATTGCTTAGACATCTGGCGCACACAAAACTATTTCATTTTAACGGCAAATTGCAACAGACGAGAAACAAGCTGAATCCGAGGCAGCAGAAACCGAAGATCAGATCAACTAGCTTAGTCAGACATTGAGGCACGCTTTTTTGTTGTTGTCAAGATACGTGATCCAGCTAATCACAAAGCTGCCTCTAAAAGTACAAAATAACCATTAAAAAACAAAGCACTTTGTCTGAAACACCGAAACCGGTTTATAACCTTCCAATGAGAGTTCATCGCGACCGAAGTTCAAGAACACGAATTTAAAAAAAGGATACAGAGCAGCATAACGATCAGCGTCTCAGCAACAAATTGATAATCTGATCCGGGGTAGATGAAGGCTTTCTAGAAATGGAAGGTTTGGAGAATAACACTTACGATCTCACCACTCGGTGTTCCATGGAGTAATGGTGGCCCACGTATTTGATTATACACCTGCCCAGAAATGCCACAGAAAATGAGAGCCTACAAAAAATATGGGCGGGAGGCGTTTGTAAGTAGGTAGCTGTAACTGATAACAGCGGATTGTGCCATCGCATATAGATTCTTCTGAAACGTTCTGACACGAATTTAACTATTTGTGAATGTTAACTACTAGATGTTCACTTCAAATAACTGTTAAATATTTGACAATATAACGATGCGGTGCAAAACTGATGGACTACACTAGAAATTGACCAGTTAACGGACCTGAAGCCTGTAAAGTGAAAACAATAAGAACCAATCAGCTCCCACAAAAATGAGAATAGTTCAAAGTCTAACACTGGCCGTTACACCAAGTATCCAATAAGCGTGTTTATACAACTATTGTGTTTGCCTCATTATAAATGCTTCAATCGTTCTCCTGACACACTGTCGTAACAAGTTCTCACCATAATCTGTGAGGGTCAGAGAACATAGCTAGAGGGGCGACAGTCCAGACTGGTTGAAAGAAAACTGCCGTTTTGCGGATACTTGTGGAGAACAAGGTAAAAGCAATACGGAAGTTTTGGGCGAATATACTGTATATACATATATATAGTATTTAAAAAGGGCACACACTGAATAGTGAACGATTGTGACGTTTCACATCTATACTAGGTTCCGTTATCAAACAAATAAATGTGTTGGAATGAGATTGTTCTGCCGCCCACTGTGTTCACCCGTCGGTCTGTCTTTGCTTGTTGTTCGTTTCAGTGTCAACGATGCTGACGTAGTGGCTGTCTATATCTACGCGTCGACTGAACGGATTGCGCGAATAGTCTCCAGTACAAGCCGTTCCCCTTTCATCTTTGCCCGTTCGACTACTTCCGCATGATCTGTTAGCCTCGTGGCCTGTGTCTTCGAAGTGGTGCCACAATTGTGATCTAGGGTCGGCTAGTCGCATCGCTAGTTTGTGTTCGTGCACGTGTATGCACGGCTGTTTGCCCGTCTCTCCCACATATTGTCGGTCACACGCCAGACAGAATCGCGTAGATCAAGCCAGACTGTTCGTGTGGTTCTACACTATCTTTAGCGTTCACCAAAGCTGAACGGAGTGTTGAGTTTGGCTTGCGTGATATTTGGATGCCCGGTGGCTGGAGCATCCTCTGTGCTGTTTCAGATGTGCCGTGAATATATGACACTGCCATTCGCGGTTTAGGTTCTGTATGTTCAGTTCTCGTGAAACCCCTAATAGATGCCTTTATAAAGTTACTGGGGTACTCATTAATAGTGAACAGTTTGAACAGATGTTTTCGTTCTTGTCTTCTGAGTTCAGTTGAGCTACAGCGCGTGTCTACACGTCGAAATAATGTTCGCACGCGGCTTTCAAGTTGACTGGCTGGATGATTGCTATCAAACCTGAGGATGACATCAGTTGCTGTCGGTTTACGATAGACAGTAGTTTCAAGCTTGTCATCAGGTCTTCTTATGACCGATATATCGAGGAACTCCAGGCGTGAATTTCCTTCCTCTCCGTCTGTGAAGGTTATATCATCTATTATTTTATTCAAACTGTAGAATTGGTCAAGCTGAGTACAAGGTGAAGCAACAAATGTATCATCCACATATCGAAGCCACATTTTAGGTTTGTCTGAAAGGCTTCACACTCAAAATGTTTCCTTACGGCGTCTGCAAATAATCCTGATATAGATGAGCCCACTGATATAGACTCGACCGTCAAATTGTAGGTAAGTCTCCATGCAAAGCTTCATTAACTGAATCAATTTTTTGCGGAGGTCATTGTCCTCATTTATCAGGAGCTTTAAGCTTTCTGTCGCAAGTTTCTTCGGTATGTCAGTAAAAAGCAACGTAACATCGAAAGAAATTAGTGCATCGTCTTCTAACTCCAGGCCCTTAATCTGTCTCAAGAAGTCAGTCGAGCAGTTTGCGTTATGATTATCGTGAGGTAAACTTGGCCGGAGAATATGAAAAAGGAACGTTGCCAATTGGTAGTTCGGGGCCGTCCTGGATGCAACGATATATATATATATATATATATATATATATATATATATAGTTTTGCGTTTGCGGTTGATGAAGGTTAATGGTATGTAGAAACCTCAGTCTTCCATCTGCATTTAAATACAAACTCATCCTAAGGATGTATAAAGGCAGTTATGTAGCAGTTGAGAGTTAGCGGGAACTACTGATGTGTGCACTGCTGACAGATTGATGTGGGCAACTGATCAATCCTGTTGGAGATTACCGAGCTGTTCAAGTGTGTTATTCTGGTAAGCACAATTGCCCGTCTTTGATCAGAAATTTCTGGCGAGATATGAGACAAATCTATTCACCGTGTTCGACTTGCACTTAAGCTGGTTGATGGCAACCGGAGGGAGACTAACAGAAAGCAGCCAGCGCAATGAACGACAAACAAGACTTATTGCACTGTAGACTCTTCGGGTAACAAACAGCGTCGCGTTCAGATATCCTCAATTACGTCCGTCAAAATGAATGTACTACGCTGCTCTACACGAGAGTAATGTGAGATCAACCAAAACATGAACGTGCCAGAGTAGAACTAGTCAAATATGCTTTCGAAGCTTATCTACACACAAATGTGCCTAAGTCAGGTTTTCAATTCTTACATCAGATGGCATTTGATGCTGCGGCACGCATCAGTGTTCACATTATGATGGCAAGTAGAAAGAAAGATATGCGTGAAGATATAATGAAAACCAAGGACATCGCTTTGCGTATGTGTACAGTGCACAATGTGTGCATAATACACATTCACTAAGCCCACTACATTGTAGTAGACCTAGACGACAACGAACAGGAGGAAAATTTAATACTAACAGGCGCATGTTTCCACGATAAGTGTCGACAGCAATTCTAGACTAACTCTCAGCGCGACCTTTTATCAGAGGAGACCAACGTCCTTAAAACTCCTGGCAAAAAGTAGGTTTTAACTCCATAGAACCCAGTCGTGAAGTTACAGTCTTCGCTCGTTAGACTCGTCATACGGCAACGGCCTCGGCGTCGTCTCTAGCGAAGCCAAGTCGTGTGGAAAGCGTGCGACGCGGTAACCGATGCATTAACACCTTCAAGACATCCGAACTACCGAAGTTCGTGAACTGAGATAAACGGATTGATTAGCACCAAATTTCGTTAACGAACAAGTCACCGAACAGTACCCTCAGTGAAAACTCAACCCCCTTGCAGACTTTTGGGCTATGCGCAAAGTACCACGGATGAGAGCAACAACACCCAAATAGTTCCAATGTTTGGTACCTGGTGTAGTGACCGGCGATCGTGTGGCTCCTCTAAGGGTCCCGGCTGCAACCGTGTTTTCCTGCTTGTTTGTCCTGTACGCATGGTTCTATGTACGTCTGCAACAGGAGGCCTGATACGAACTCAGTGCCACTTTCTTCAGCCGTGCAACTAATTGCACGCAGTGAATGCTTGCCGCTTTCTTAACGATTCATCTATTATTTCATTATTCAAGGTCGTCTAACCCGAACCTATTCGAGCGTTGTTTAACATACTTGAAGGTTCCACACACTTTTCGCTTGGCGCGCTTTTGAGCGCCGTCGAGTGGGCTGTAGCCCATCTCGCGCTTCTCTTCTTTTCCTCTTGGTTGCTGCCGTTGGTCCCAGACTAGGCTAGAGCTAACTACTTATCATATTTCCAAATATTGCTGGAAATATACGGTTTGTTTCCAAACTCCACCGTGTTCTCTAGTTCGATGCCTGTTGGGACTACGTTACGATTGCTCTTCAGGAAAGGCGTCTTAAATTGTTAGTGGACGAGGGTCTAGCGCATACCCATTTGTCCACTACACTGGGGGCACTCTTGCACCTCCGTAATCATTGGATCAATTTGTTCTCAAGAATCTCGCTCAATTTGAAATTGAAGAAAGGAATAACAGGACAACCCTGTTGCACTACATTTTGGATGTTATTAAACGGCCATAAACTATCGTACACCATAAAGCAGCACGGCGGACCTTGAAAACTTCGTCTTGCTTACTTGCGGCCCGGCTTTTGGTTAAGAAGGTCTAGGTGCGCTAGTGTTGAGCGAATGAGCACGCACCGACTTCAAACTACCATGGACAATTCAAAAGAATCGGATCCAATGATGAAATCTAAGCCCGTTTTTCAGAGCGGTACTTGGGGCCACCTCACAACACACTAATATTTATTCAGTCCGAAATGTTTCGTATCACGCTTGCCTGTCAATTACCACACGAATGCCTAGATTTGGTCATAATGAGTAGTGCTCTCTCCAAATCAAGATCAATTATTGAAGGTTAGCTTCGACAATTCTCAGCTCCGCCCTGGGAAACGAACCGAACCTCGCCAAACCACTATAAAGCATACTAGTGAAATAATATAAACAAATCCTAACCACCTGCCCCCAACAGTTGCAACACAGGTAAATGTGAATGTTTCGAATAAAAACGCTAACAGTTAAGACCGGAAGGTTCATGGACGGAAACGACTACGGAACAAACCGTGCACGCAACAGATCAAAAGTAGAGCACCTCATCAAAATAGGAACTCACCAGAGAGAGCATACACCAGAGAGATGGATTCATCAGAGGACTTAGACTGACCCGACGGAACCATAAGGCAGCGCCTCCGATTGTCATGAACAGGGCTAGTAAGAATGTGCCCATGTAACTTGGGGGTCGGACAACACGAATCTAGAGATTAGTTCAAATTGAAACAATATACTCGTATAGATGTCAAGCCTTCAATCCAGTCTGCAACAGCATCGGCACTAAGACCGTAGCGTTGAATATTCATAAAGTCCGATGATTTGATTACACCTTTGGGGTTCACGTACAGAATAGCCGGAACAGTCGTAAGGTTAAGCTACAAACACATTGGCTCGTAAGAAATCCGCTTACCATCTGGAATATTTCTGGATCCCTATCATGGTCGGCCAATGCGAAAAACAGTTCACCGCTTCTGCGCTTCCAGGAGTCCGCTAAAATTCTAAATTCCTGCTCAGCAAGTCTGATGGGGTAAAACGAGTAATTTCAACGTGCTTGAGCTGGTCCGTGAAATGGTGTTTTGACAAGGCGGTCAGGTATACAAATAACGAATAATTTCTTGGCTTAGATAAAGCAAAAGTGCGGAACTCATCAAAAGTTAACTTCGGGACTGAATTATACAAACTCAATTCAGACAGCCTTCGAAACCTGACGTCAAGAGACTGAGGGTGTTAGAAATAGTTAACTGAAGACATACGTATTCTTGGAAACCCAAGCAGTGGCTAAAAATACACACGACAACAAACACCAGCGTATACATCCCGCCGGGGTAGTTTCACCAGCTGGACTCATTAAAACAACCAAGTACCAGCAGATCAACGGGTTCTCCACATCTGTAAAACATTACACAGAAAATCGCAACATAAGCTTTCGTATTTATTCACTTTCGTTCAGGTCCCTTGAGAGAAATTCTTTTGACGGTTGAGCGTAGACAATTCAGAATCTGTATGTGAGGCGCGAGAGTCAGTTTCGTTTCGTAAGTAAATTCCTGAATGGTTGATGAAACGGAAATTGCTTCAAATCTAAGTAAGATGGTACAAATAATCTTGTTAAGAAGTGTAGAAGGTACGACCATTTTTACTTTGTCTCGCAAGCACATACCTCATTGACACGCGACTTGAATTCACATTCAGCGTGTAGCGACTATAACATGATATTTTTGATAGTCGCATTCACTTGTACATTTGGGATGATTT
>LUCH01005384.1:0-21860 GCA_013368495.1 Paragonimus heterotremus | reverse complement strand
TAGTTCACCTTCCCATTATGTTTTGAGATCACGGCAGGGGTCCATTTATGTTGACCTCGGAAATCTCGCGCAAGCACTGAGTCGCCAATATTGAAACGTCGAATGCATTGTGCATAACCTGTCCTGTGCACTTCGTCGGCGGATGTGAGTGGTGAGGGTCTAATATTGTCGAATCTTGTGCGAATTTCCCCTCCGAGCATACATTCAGCTGGCAAGATTCCTCGCGGTATATTGCGATTAGGCGTAGTGCGATAGGCACCAAAGAATTACTGAACGACATCTGCTGGAGTCCATTACGTGAACAGCAAGCTGAAGTGGTTTTATAGTTTGTCGTATTTTATATAAAATTCATTTGTTAGAAAAGCTCATTAAACAAAACGCAATCTACAGCTTCCTAATAAGAGATACTCATTTGTGTTTCATAAACCCTTGTTGTCCACAAGATGTCACCGAAAAGTGTGGGCGAACAGGCCATTTTTATCGCGGATATATTTATATTCAAGGCGTAATTCAATTGACATGACGAACACAGAAATCTCTTTGGGATTAGTGAGGTGTTGCAAAAGTAAACAGGCTGTTTAGTAACGTTTGACACACTATGACGTGAGCTGCACCGAAAACTTCTTTTATTGTCAACCCTGTCAGCTACACTACGTATTACAAGTTAACATGTAATCTAACAGTTATAGCAAACATTTTAGTAGTCGTCCCGAGGTAAAAACAGTGTTGAGTAATAGACTCGATATGATATGTATAACTTTAAAATAGACTTGCTTATCTTTCATTGTAAAGTCTGGATATCCACAAAATCCTTTCAAAAATGATCTGTTATGTGTTATATCTCTTTGTTTGCATTCTCATCAACGTGGATTAATTAGAGTCCATATGCCAAAAGGATCAGCTTATACTTCCTGACATTACAACTATTCCCAGGTAAGATGATCCAATGAGTAAACGTTCCAATTGTTAGCGTGATGGTTACTGATTCTAATCCCAGTGTTACCGAAACCAACATTCTTTTATTCATTAATGGTTTCGATACTATTCGTGGTTATTTTCTTTTAACACTTCGCGTCACTGACGTTAAATGTTTCGCGAGCGCTTAGTGTTACTAACTATATTCAACTATGCTACAAAACACTGCCAAAGTTTGCTCGGTTTTAGTTTGAGTCCGGTTGGGCTGAGTTGTATACAACCTATTGGTAAAGATACTGTATCCTGAAATGGTTTATCACTGTGGAGTTGTTTCGTTGGCGTTCGTTTTGTTATAAAAAAACCCGAATAAAGTAATCTCCTTGGAACAGTTGGGATTACCTTTTTATGAATACGGCTCTGGAACATACGATATCACAGCACGTTTGAAGTGTCATTTGGATGTTTGCGGGGCTTCTACTAGCTAGAGAGATGGTCCATGACAAGTTGAGTTTTAAAAGGTGGCCTCGACGAAGACCAGCATCCGTGGTCAGCGAACAACACTGAAATAGCAGGATGGACGGCTTGTCACAAATAACAGTATATGTTCTCGCGCATTAAACGAAAATGTCCGTTATAACGTTGTTAGCCACCTCACGGGAGCTGAAAAGCTAGAATGGAACGAAAACTAGATATCTCACAAACTGGCTAACGGTCACAAACCGGTACGATTGAACGTGTTTTTGTCACCGATGATCCGGAAAAGCATAACCTCAATATTTGGGGAAATTGGTCACATGCGATGAAAAGCAGCTTCTGTATGCCAACCGAAATATACAACTGGACAATAATTGCATACAAGTAAGGTCAGAAGGCTTGTGTGAAACTGATCACTTTATCTGCAAAAGTTGTCATCGCTGTGTGGAGGTCAGCAAAATGAAATGATCTACCTTTCTTCTTGTAGCGGAGCAACTCAATTACGGCAGATTTGTGTTGTTATGAGATCGAACTTTAGTGGAAAGACTGTTAATATTTGTTGACAAAGTTTCCTGACAGATTGTATCTGTAGTGATCTCTGTTAAAAGGTTGATCCTTGTACAATAAAGATTCCATTAATTGTCAAGCTCAAGGGGTAAACACAGACGTGGTTCCAGCAGAGGATGATGACCTCTGTTGAGTTGTGGTAGTTGAGAGTTTGAGCTTCAATAGAAATGTGCCGACATGTAAATAAATGTGACCTAGACTACGCGCTCACACACACAAACGTCAAATTTGTTGACTGTGCAACATCGTGCAGTAATTGTATGCACCCGTTCCATTGAGTGAAACTAGTTCTGTGCATATTATGATTGCAAGTGAACGACCCTCTCTGAGCATGTTGATAAATTAATAGCGGAAGTTACGTAAATGGCGATAAACCAACGGATAACCAAAAGGATCAATCTGAAGTTGTCCCCGTAGATAACATGGTTCACGTAAAGAGTAACGTGTTTAAAGAAAACAATAGCATAAATGCAAAGACCTGACATGATCTTTCTTCCCTAGTGATGATGTATCGCTTAGATTAGTCACTGTTTCCAATCGAATAAGAAGCGATCAATAGGTTTGACAGAATTTGGAAACTACTTATGTCTCACTATAGACATAGTCTGTGCTGGTGTTTTTTATTTTAGCAAACATTTAGTCAGGCTTCTCTGTTAATTAATTCGCCATCCAATAGCATCTATCCTCAGGAACTACAGTATTCACTACATACGGTTGGTTAACAGAGGACTAACATCTAACACAGCCAATCTGTACCTATAGAGACAGAAAAAAACGATGAAACTCATCATTTTTTATCGGATCAAGCGATTGTTAGATATACGAATTTGAACAGCAGTTGATCGCTCTTTGGCAGCATTTGTTCCGTGTAAGTCGATATCACGACGTACCTACGCATCCTCTTTACGCAAAAACTGTCACATACCCTGAACTAAAAAATTAAACATGATACAATGTTTGTGTATGTCAATGTGTGTGTTGAGAAAAAGAGAACCAGTTGCTAATATATCCTCCCTTTATGGAGAAAGGTAAATATTTAAGAACTCCAACAACTAAACGCAAACATACCATACATGCTCTGTAATTTGTAACTCAACAGTCGAATTTCAATGACATTTTCTGAATCTGTAATTACTCACATGGAACCCACTTTACATGACAAAATTGAAGGCTACCAATGTATGCCCTTTTCCACGAGCAGCCTCGTTGTTCGTTTACAAGATACGAGAAATACTGATTTGAATTTGTACGTTATTTGTTGAATATTATCGGTTCATTGTGTATCCTACTTTATTGCTGCTAGCATTTGCTCATTCACTGAGGGAAAATTGTTCACAACCGGACGAGGCTATGTGTGTTTGTGCGTGATAATTCCGTAGCGCCTAATGTGAGGTTAATGAAGCACTGAGCAACATGGTCGAAGTTCAGATGTCGCTCGTGTCAAATATATTCACTGCTGATGAGATCTAACACGAGCAAAGCTCGGAGCAGTGTGTTTAAAATGTCTATGAGAATCCGACAGCTACGATCAGTTTTTAGTTATGTTCGATTCACAATAAGCGGAATTCCACATCACTTGTCAGTCATGGTTAGATGATTTATTCAAACTAAATCATACAGGTCATCAGAAGAGTGTTGATTAGCTTATTGTTGGTACTGCCTGTGTAGTATTGATGAAGTGTTCAGCAGTTCTAAACAAAGTCAATCTGATGGTCTGATTTCACCGCTTTGACTTGTATTGGTTATGAGTACACAAATAATATCACCGGATTTGCGCCCGTATTTACGTGTATACGCAGATGACATAGGCTGAGTACACCAGTACAAAGTGCGACACTGTATACAAATTCGATGCTGGTCTGTTGGCTCACGCTTGTATCAGCCTAAGCACTGACCGTGTAGCACACGAAGTAAGCGTAATACAAAGTTCCGGCCAAGACTGATGTTGATCAGCAAGCGAAGCAGATGCGTCCTGCAGAGCACAACAGCAACAAACTTGGTCGAACGAGTATAAAGGTACCTAATTGGTCCTACAGAAGTTTGCGCACACCCAAAGAAAAAACTGTAAGGCTGTTTCATCTTTCAGCGGTCTTATTTGTTACCAAGTAAACAATAGTTATTTCCCTATCAAACAAACAGGTTTATTAAGAAATTCGTAGAAAGAATTTTGTTCCAAAAGCTTTCAGAATGGATGAATTATGACTAATTAGTATGAGATACATAGTTAATACCAGCTGACTAGCACACATAGTAGATTCTAGCCTTTGAAGTCATAAACTGTTTCATTCAGCCTCTTACAAAAGGAAGCGCTAGACCCCAGTCTTTCTCTTTCCAGAGTTCCCAGTAGTGCGTATCTTTGTCATGGCATCAATCACAAGCGAATGTAGTTGGGCGTTTGCATACAGTAAGCCAGTCCTGTTTAAAGTGAGATCAGTGGCGCAGTACTCGAAACGGTCGCCTCAGGAAAGCGTAATCGGAGTACTAATCCCGGCCATGACAAGAGTATGCTATAGTGACCAGCTCAAGCAGAAACGAAACTCGAGTCCATCTCTTCAGTTAAAAAGAGGTTATGTGAAAACTCTATGGAAGTGTTAGAGCCGCGATCGTGTATGAGTGAATTTCAGTTTATATATATTAAGTTCCCTCCACTACTGACAAGAAATCAAAATATCGTCCAACAAGTTTAACGAGTTCTGAGATTTCAAATTGGAGAGAAGACCTAGTTGTTAGATCATCGACTGAAGTTAACAACACAGATAATGTGTCGCTTCTCGTGGCTACCAGACAATCCAAGCATTGTTCACATGATAATGTGACTGAGTGTTTTCACATGAAAATCCAATCTTACTTAACTTGAGGTGAACGGAGCAGTAGTAAACACGGATGCCTCATGAAAATGTAGCCGGAGCTCTAATCTCAGTCACGTTAAAGATATACACTACTGATGAGGCCTAACACAACCAAAGCTCCGATATGGTACCTCGTTTCGAAATCGGCTAAATGAAAAATGATTGATCAAATTATGCACAAAACTGTAAGGAAAACTGGCGTAAAAGTAGTATATGACAATCTTGCTCGTTTTTTCTGTGATGGATTAACACAGCATGCTGAAGTTATGTTTATTCAATGTTTGGATATATGTACTTGTTAAATTTCCAGCGAAAGACTGCAACATGCAGGAACTCCAGACCGTCTGCTAGGTTCAAGTTGACCACAAGCCTCGCCGCTGTGATGAGCACTCGCACGACTCTGTAACCTTGGAGATAGACCCTATTGGTTTTTATGGAATTCAGATTTGGACTACACACTAATCAGTCCCAAATCGTGTGCTCTGGAAAAAACATTCACAACCCCGTTAGTGAATTACGACATTGTCTTGCTGAGATATTGAAGTCCCTTTCCGAGTTGAAGAATTAACGGATGACAGTGGGATCTCCAGCGTTTTCTGCGCTGTCTAAGATGGACACCATACTGGGAGAAGATATTCAACATACTGCTCATACATATAGGTAACGCATATTTGCCATCGTGTTGACAAAAGTAGCCCATCCACCTAACGAAGATCTTATCAGTTGTATCCTCATTTGTGTGGCCCGTTCAGTTTATTTCTTCTTAACAATGAAGCAAACGGATAGCCAGTGATGAGGTCAAGATTTTGAGTGTCAACTCACAGTGGACGACATTGTTTTTACTATTGACTCGGAGGGATAGATTTTTTGTACTTCAGTCAAAGATTTTGTTTATGGTCTGGTGCACAGTTGTTTTGGAGACTTTGAACCCAAGCGTTGAGTTGTTGCAATAAATGCTAACTGATATATTCACTGTTTATCTCAAGTGATAAAACTGCTGGTCGTTATCTTCGATCCCTCCGTACGTTGTCTTTTAGTCCCCCAAAGTAGTGCACAATGGCATCTACAGCTCTCTAGAGTCCTTTGGTAACCTCATGAATGGTGAACTGTATCTGCTGAAATGCTAAAATCAATTCCTTTTCCGAATGGATTATTTCATATTTTCTTAAGTGATGTGCGTAGAGCTAATACAAACCGAACAGCTAGCAGCCTGACAATCTATGATCAGATCACTAACAGTTTGGTTTGATAGAGTCGAAATCCACTAAGCGATAGTACCTGCTGGTTTTCAAAAACTCCTTGTATTTAACAGATCAGTCAATGAGGCACCAATACTCCAACTTGAAGGGAACACAATAACTTAGAGTGAATGTACAGTTTCAGCCGCGGTAACTTATCATATTTCCGCTTTCAATAAAATATACTCAAATTTAAATTAGCCAACGGCTTTCTGATAACTGCTATCCGTTATACCCACCACCGATGTTTACCCATAGAACAACAGCCCGATCATCACTGTCAGTTGCCTTACCATACTGCACGTTCAGGCGAATCCAGAAATGTTTTTATGAATTAGGTTGGCAAGCAAACATTGTTTCTGCCACGCTGGACAATCTACACAGTAGCGATCGTATGGGATCTGTCCATATCCACGATAATCGGAACTCCCGTTCAAATGTATCTTTCTGAACTAACATCGTTTATTATACTCCCTAAGACAGACCACGAAAAAGTGCTCAACATCCAATATCTTCTGCCTAGGGAGACAGTATGAGTTGCCTCATTATACACCGTCGTGAGTTGCTAAAGGCTACTGATGAGCCCAATACATGGTAATCAACAAATAGATGGCAACTGGTGCCCTACAGATCAACGACCTCTGGCATCAACTCCAATCATCATCAACAAATCATTACATGTCTTATCGGGAACACATGATGTCCAAATTGTGTATTCGGCTAAGCTACAGCCTCATGAAGACGAAAGATCACATTTCAGGAGATGACGTTCGAAAGGACCAATGAAGAAAGTGATGAAGGAAAATTGCACAGAAACTTGGATGTACAGGTTTTAGAGTGGTTGGAGTAATGGCCGGAAGGTTCTTTATCATACCGAAAGCTATCGTCGTGCCTATTGACGGCATCGTAATCGGAATTCATACAATGTGCATTTAGAAGGATAATGAATGCGATGTGCCTCGACTAATGTACCTGAAACACTCATGAGTCATTCGCCGTAGTTCCTCCAATACCAGAGAGGCTGATATTTACAAACTCGAATCACTTTCTAAGAAATGACTGAAGAATTGCACATTTCACATTGAACACAACTCATAGTTGACAGCGGGTTTCGCATTCAGATAGACTTTTCATTCAATGCCTCTGAAAATCAGCATTATACCTGAGTTTTGCTCTAAATAAAAGAAATCAGCAATGCTTTGCCAAGAAGGAAACTCGCGTCAAACGGCTATGTTTGGGAGGATTGGTGGAAAAAGACCTAGCTGAATAAAAACGGCCGCTGGTAATTATGAGTACTGTTATAGCTCGTTTGTTAAACTGAACCATGCTGAGGTTATTGTTTTACAACGGGTACTTGAATCTATTAGTAAGTTAGTTTGAGCATGTTCCCCACATGAATGTACAGCTGAAGATAACAAATAGCCGGAACAAATCAAGTCGCCGCACACGTGGTACCTTCAATACAAACAGTACAATCAATTAAAGGAAACAAATCTAAAGTTTTTCAAGTTCTCAAGGCGAATTGCAGCAGTTAACCACAAGAGGTCGTCAAAGCTCAATATGCTCAACGACAGATGGAAGCTCACTCAAAGGTGAGTCGACAAAACACAACCAGATCAATCTGGTGGGTGACCGAATACTTTCGTTTTTCGAGTAGTTGTTGACAGTATCACGACGGCTAATAGAAAAACCTTGCTCATATTAGTGCGGTCCAGAAAATTGGAACATGCAACGACCGGTATGTTAACATTTGAGTGAAACGCGGTAACCAAAAGAGACAGTCAGGAAAATTTTACATTTAAGATGCAGACTGTGGAACTGAGAACAATCGGCAACTAGTCACGCTGGGTCATAGGATAAAACGGGGCAGCGTTAAATGAAGGGACTTTTGATCTCTCTAAATATCCCATAGCCTGGGCTCAGTGATTCTTCAGTTTCCCTTTCTAATATAACGGCCTGCTTTTTACTATCCAGATTCAAAACACTGTATAAAAGGACTATCCTTCTGTTAGCATAGTGTAAGTGAGCGTACACTATCATGTGTGCTTCAGTGTGAATATACGCTGTTGAAGTTAATTTAAATGAGTCTGGCTTTTCCATTCTCCTTTTTCTGTCATTTGCATAGCAGACTAAAACGTTATTTCCTCTCATTCGCACTTGCTCGGTGATCACATCCGGTACAAGTTGTCGATTGATTAATCAGGCTGAAATCAACTGACAGTCGTCAACAAAAACTGATCCTGACTGAGTTAATCTTTAAGTGCGTACTCCACTACGCTTTTCTGATTTCTAGTGGGTTGTGCAATCTGTTGATAGGGGAAAGGAGGGGGAGGAATAGAATTCATTTGCATCAAATAATGAATCGATCAGCTACACACAGTTTCAACTCCACATTGACCACACTATGATCAGGTTAACTCGCAGAAGAGTGAAGTACCTTGTCGTGATGGTGAGCTTGATCCCTTGGAGGTTCGTTGACAAAATTCAGCATATACAGATATAGAAACTGATTGGCTCATTGATAGGTGGATTGGGTTGACAGTATACATTATGACGAAGCCTAAGAAATCCAAAACATGGTTGCCTATTTCTTGACCGACGGTTATCATTGTGAGCCTTACTGGGAACGATCCTAGAATGCTCTGTTACACATGTACAACGTCTGCGTTGACTAACCCTACACCTGAGAGAACAGAAGCCCGAACCATTCATTCATTCAGTGAACATAGAACAAGTTTCTAATAGATGTATCGCGACGAACACACCTTATGATTGAAATAGAAGATGTTGTTGAGGCAGTATTTTAAGTCATTTGCCTGATTGGGAAGTGCTGAATTACACAAACAACTAACGTTAACAGAGCAAAACTATTTGTGCTGATCTCATCAGATTTAGACTTTGTACGCGTGCAATGAATTCAGTGTAAGAAAACTAGGGTGATTCTTTGCGCATCGACTGCTGACACGTAGAAAAGTACTGAAGTGATTTACGGGTAGATACTTGTGGATTTGATCAATTAGTTGATGTAATCGTTCTTAGTGTGGATAACTGTTGTCTTCAGTTTAGAGTCACTTCTGATGAGTCACCAATATGGACACACACAACAAAGTAGCTGGTTTCTGCTTCTCCGGAAGGCAGTACCTGAATTAATCTCAAGCATGCAGAAAGCTCAACTCTGAAGAAATCAACTGAGTTAGTCCTGTTTTGTCGACGTTCATCTAGTTGCGTAACCAAATTTGTCAATCTGGCAAGCAGTTTGTATCACTGTTTCAGCGATACCTTGTAACAAACTAGCGCACCCACGTCGATACTTCATCTTCAAGCGCCTGACCGTGATCTACTCGTGACTGATGTTTACTATCGGCTTATTTGGCCGATCTCATCAGGTAGCGGGCGTGTACACCATAACGTTCTTTCATAATAATTTCGCCGACCTTTATCAACAGCAAAGTCATCGTACGTTCAAATTTTCTGCACAGTGACGATTCGCTTGTACCAAAGTGACTGAAGTGGATTGTGTTACACATAAACAGGCGTATTCGAATTCGACTCTTTCTTGACAATTGCACGATGGTTTGTCAAGCTGGCTTCATGGTTCGATGAAGTACTGTTAACCGATTATGGTAGTAGATAATACGTAATCTGTGTTGCTGGAATCCCATCAGTTAAGGTGCGTGCTACACTAATGATACAACACGCCTTTGATTTGTCAAACGTTCTAATACGACTTGACTGCTAGACCTGGGTCCCTGCTATGCAGCTTCACCCAGTCTACTTGCGCGGAGACAAGAAGAACACGACTGCGGAAAAACAAGCTGTACTGCCGACTATCAGTTCGACAAATGAATGAAATGCCTGTAAATATATAGCATGGAATAGAGACCAAATATGGCCATTTACTTGTTGAATCACTGTCCGCTTGTTTAGGCCACTTCGCTACCAAGTGGCCAAGGAAGGCCAATTCTATAAGCGTTAGTTTCTTGGGCTAGCGTGACACCTACGCTCACTTGCACGTATCCTCCTGGCGCGACACCCACGCTCACTTTCACGTCTCCTGCTTGTTGGTCCGATATGCCCCTCTGTGCTTTGCCGATGTTTGATTTCGTCAGCCGTCACCGAGGGCCTGACTGGTTTGCAATGATGACTGATTTCATCAGCCGTCACCAATGTCGACTAGATTGTTTCGATGAATTTGCCTCCTAACAACTAATAACACCTTTGCGTGTATTCGGTTACAGCGCATATCTCAAACGATCTGTCCACTGATGCAATAATTCTCAAAATTTATCGTTCCATTGAAACACGTCAACTAGGCAATATGGTTCACCTCCTTAGGTGTTGCAATAGCATTTTGTGCTTAAAGGTGAGCTTTCTTGCATTCTTCTGTTCATGCCTGCTCTCTACGCATTCTGCGTCTCAAGATCGCCCATCTACATCGATGGGAACAATGAGTACAGTGAGTTGTCAACTCACAGTTCACCAGGAAGCGAATGGAATGGTCAGCCACTGTTTTGTTCCGGATTGGTAAGTTAGTATGATAGGTGACCAATAAACGGAGAGTTTCACAACTAGCAATACTGCAATGGACTTTCAAGCTTTCTTGATACTGATGACGTTGAAAGTAAAATCGTGAGCAGTTTCGTTTCCTGAACTTACCGGCACAGTTATTTAGTCTTTGTTGAATAAATTATAACGTCAGAGCAAAAGGTAGCCCACCTATGGGTCGTTCATAATCTACTTTGGTTAAGTCCGGGATTTACCCCCCGACTAATCGTTCACATATCAGTAGTGTTCTTTTTTCCAATGATGACTCTTTCGTTTACCCTTAAAGATTTTTGTGTTAACGTAGCGTAATACATCCTGTATCTTACTGTAGGGCGCTTTTGTCATCTGATGTTTTGAGTAGGTTACTCATATTAACAAGATAGCAATGTTTTTCGTCTTTTCGTTTTAAATGATGCACACTTATGAGTAGCTACAAAAACAACTATTTCTAGTCGGTTGGTTAGCTTGTAAACTAGCAACTATCTCCCAAGGCGCGCCAGAAAGCGCTGACAGAGGTTTATACTAAAACTCAATGATACTCTCAGTGATCCTGTTGGGTTTTATCAACGTCACATGTTGGAGAATTGAACATCTTTTACTGTCATCGTAGGCAAAGATGAATGTTTGATAGTTTGTGTACCAATCACAGACGACTAATTGATTTCCACCTATGAGAAAATGAAGTGCATCGGCTAAGGAAGACGATTTACACATCTTCTTATACTTCTGGTAATCGAGACCCCGTAGTCTGACGAATAAGCGTTCGAACCACCATATTGTGGTGATGGACTATCCTATTCACGGAGCACGCGTTTAAGTCACCGGCATCCGTGGTGCTGATGAGACAAAACAGATAGCTGAGGAAGGTGGTTGCCACTTCGCTAGTATCCAACGAAATCAATTGTTTTCAGAAAAAAAATAAGTCACCTGATTTGTCAAGATGATGGATTTATTTGATGATGACCGGATAAGTCAAATGCGGGTGACTGTTTTTCTAAATTCCGCCTCAAATTGACAAGCTGCAGGGTCAGGAAGCCTTATCTTTGTAGACAATCACTGTGAACAAACTGAATGGCCGGGTAGAAATGTGTGCATACAATCAGCTGTGTGCTCTGTTCCAGTTTGGAGTGGAGTTTTTGGGCGGGCAGAGCAAACCACATTCATTTCATTCAAGTGATTTAAGAGATAAGAAAACAGTTGTTTACCAAAGTTGACTGTATTGTATGGCGCCAGAACAGTCCATATCAACTGAATGCTCATGTCAGTGACCAGGGAGTGGCCTGCTTTGCTTACAGCAATGTTTACTCGTTCAGTTGCTTCAAATTGTACCGTTCATAGCCTCAAAGCAAATCCGATTAGATCGTTCAACAAGGGATATCGTTAACTGTTTGCCAGACTTATCTGTTCTTGTTCTTCTTGTTAGCTGGTGTTTCATCAAGCCCAACTGGCCGAAGCTGAATGTAACAAACTTGTGAAAAACAATCATTAACCGCTCCCTAAGTGTGTTTGCCTTACTACCGCAAGATCTACCGACAGGAGTACACCCGCAGCAAACAACAGACCGGATATTTTCAAATGTTTGAAAAGATGAGGGTTATCTAGTACTAGTCATTTGTAAGATCAGGGGTACCATACTGAACAAGTAGACGCACAAAATATAACCAATCCACCAGCTTCAAAAACCGAATGGCTTCTCGTCAAAAGGAAGTATTACGCTTGTTAGTGGGAAAGGTTATACTCAGCCCTCCGTAACAGTATCGTTTCCCACCACCACAATCTTGTTACTAGCACAAATTCTATCCACTCAGGGTTTGTTGAAAGTTGCTAAGTTAGACCCTGACTATGAGTGCTACTCTCAGGGCATACATGTAAACAAAACACAGTCAAATCAACCTCACTAATAGTGCATCAACATCTTCCGGCCAGCTAACTTTTATCATACACCACAGCATTGCAAAAAGACCAAATCGTCAAGTCACATGTAAACTAAATGAACTTTTGAAACCAAACAATAAGATGTCAGTTGCAATCTGCAGTGATTTACACTTCAACTTCAGCTAACTTTCACAAGAAATGTTGTTCATAGGTTCAGGAATATTTACAACAAAAGGAAGATCATATGTACATGTGTCTCTGTGTTAGTCAAAGAGAGTTGTTGGACACGCTACATTCTCGTCTCACATCACCCAAGTAGGGTATTAAGATTAGCTCGTTAAGTTGTGTCATTCTTACGCTGCTCACTTTAATCACATCAGTCACAGTTTGTACGTTACTTCTATTACATTTGGTATGTGTACTCTGCAACGAAATGAGCGTTTACTGGTGAGTGCTGATTACAAAGTCGGATAAATAGTCAAAGTAATGGATGTGTCCTTTGAATAGACGATTTATTTTGAATCATACTTTCTCAGTCAGGTGACTCTCGATTTCAACAGTTGGTCGTCGCTTGTTGTGACATCAGCTGAACGGTTGATTCATGTTGTGGCTCCCAATATGTTGATCCAACTGATCCATAATGTGGTAGTTCAACAACTCTCACTCACTCACTTATTTGTAAGAATGGTCGCAAAGAATCTAGGGGGTTTGACATTTTGTGCATGAGCAGAATCACGTAAAGAAATTGAGTCAACGCTAGCTCTCAGAAAGTTATGATGTCAGTTTGTACTATAGAAAGACGAATTTTAGTCAGTCATAAAAAGTCATTACTTTAAACCCAGCCATCGACAGCATCGTTTGAGAGTAGGTTGAACATACTCGATGTGCTAGCAGTCCTAAATAGCAGAATGCTTCATGAATACAAATGGAAGATTTCAAGACACTAAATGCATACCTACAGTGATTTGATAGAGGGCATTTGACCTAAGAAGGTACTGGCATATAAGTTAGAAACGCAACAGAATCAAAACAGCATGTGCCAGATTCTGTGTATGTATATATTACCAGGAAAATCATCAGCAGGCAATCATGAAGGTACAACCCGGAGTACCTTTTTTCAACTAATATCGATCTTATGTCTGACCGTAACTGATTTTCGGGTAACCTGTCACAGTGGTCGTAATCGGAAGTTGTCTACACATAACCATCATCACAAGTGGCTTGTGCCGTGTCACTTGAGGTTCCACTCTCACACACGGTACTCATTATGAACCTGTCGGAATAAGAACAGAACTATCCGGGGGGATACCTTTGTCGTCCTTAAGGCAAATGCTGATTGGTCGGAATGGAGATTAGTGTAAAAACGGAGCAAAAAACAACAGTTTCAGTATTAGGTCCTTAGCTAAGATGACGATGGGAGTCGCTGCCGGACATGAATTCAAAGAAAGACATTTGCAAATGTTATCGAGTTAACTTACTTGCGTCTAATGCCCTCACGGTCTCATCGCTGACGATGCGCTGTGTGTGCATTACTAACTAACCAGTCGAAGATGGCCAACGCATTCGCGATCATATCTGTCATAGTGTCATATGGTCACGTCACCACGAAGTATGACGCCTATAATTCCTTTAGGAAGGGCGTGTCTGACTTCATGGTCCAGTAGCTACCGCTTGTTGAACCGTTAGACGCTCGACTGGATCTCATTCCACCGGGAGATCCGGTTCACGGCCTTGTCCTCTCGTGCTCCAAGCTCGATATTACAACTTGGAAGACTTATTTGGATATTATCCTAAAATCGTAGCTTCTGATAATCAAGAGTTCGTTTGCCTGTTTTCAGCAGCTCAGATTGCATTTGTCGGTTATCCACCGATCTTACAAACACTACAGAGAAGTTGTAGCCCCAACAGCACCACGAATACACAAACAACAATGGACTCTTTCTTTGTTGAACTTGCATACCATACACTACGATAGCCACCTTTTTCGTACTAATACCTAACATATATACTGCAAGTTACAGTCCAGTGTACAGTCTTGACAACTGTGCACTTTGAGGACATAACCTGTAAGAATTATGATGTACTCATCACTAGGCGTAAGGATGGGAACTTACATCGATCGGTCTACTGCAAAAAACATGATGCGGACAAGATCTTCAGTTCTCCAGCTTTGTTGCGATTGCATACAAGCGGGGTTTGGTCAAAACCCTATTTCATAGGGCCAGGCGTATTTGCATCCCTGATGAGCTGCAGATGGAACAAGAAATGCTAAGAAAAACGTTACTGGCAAACGGATATCCTGAAAAGTTCATGGGCCTTCACACTATGGTAAACAAATGTAATGAACCAGTGCAAACAGCGCAAAAGAAAGATACATTTCTATTTTTGTAATTCCAAAAGGATCATCTAGCCAGCGACGGCAAGCACAAATTGCAATGTGCCCTACTCCGTATGTATGCGGCTGCCCGATTACGCTTTGTTCAAACCACTAAAAGATCCGTTCTATACAACCTCAAACGCAGTTTGTCTCCCCATTCTGGCTCTCAAGTTGTCTAGCAGTTCAGTTGCAGTTGCGGTGACATCCATACGGACAGAACAGACCGACAGCTATCTCAGCGAGTGACAGAACACATCCCGAACTGGTTAGAACAACTCATGACACAACAAGCTGAAACCTGTGAATCCGTTACTCGATTGCCAGGTGTCTCACGATAACAGACCATCAGGCTGACCCACTTAACTAATTCAAAATATTGTTACGTCATCAGAACCCGAAGCTACCGGACTTTAGCGAAACCATGTTGATAACACCCCACCAGCTGGCGCTATGTGCACGAAAAAGGTTGAAGCAATTCATCGGGTTGCTGTGGTGCTGATGACGTAATACTTTGATTGAATGTATGTCTGTCAATACCCTGTTTATCTCCATTTGTCTGTCATGTATAACTTGGATTTTTTACGTTTGCGACTGATGATAGTAAACCAAATGTTAACATATCCCAACACGTCTTCTTTCTGCATTGATGTGATAAATTTATCTGCCTTCCTTACAACGTCACTCAACGTAGTAGTGTTTTGAAACATTGAGCTCCCTTTATCCGGTTCACTAAGACGGCAAGAACATATACATTGCGAGATGCAAGCAATTCGTTTATTCTCATAAACATTCATAAAACATTCAGTTATATAGGTTAATCGTTTGGCGACAAAACAATGAAATGAACGAACATCAACGTGGAAGTAATCAGGGTTCACTGCCACGGTAACGAAATTGATTGCGTCAGCACCTTTTGCCTTTTTGTTTATTGACTGGAACGGAGGGTGGCGCTTATGCACGGCTTTGACTATGCTAGTATGAACAGAAGTAAGCATAACCGGTCAAACATCAGAGGTCAAATATTTCTGAGAAAAAAGGTGCATCTTAGACACGCTGAGTTTTGTATACCTGAATCAAAAAGTGACAGTAACCTCTCAGAGTTCTTGCAAAATTTTAATAAACGTTGCGTAGGCATGCAGAGAAAAAATGTTGATAGCTGGAATCGTTAAAAACAAAAGTATGCTCAATGACAGTTACACAATGTTGGATGAACGTTGTCAGTAGGTTACTATCCGTAAAACGAAACACATCCATACCTATCTAGTCGTTAAATTCCTACAGGTAATTAGAGCAGTTCTCTGTTTGTGCTGAATATTTCAATGACAAACCATTATTTGCTCTGTTAAAAACTGTGTACAATTACAGTTCACGACTGTATTAAGGAATTGAGTAATAATCCTGTCCAGCAGATCTGCTCGGAAAAATCCCAGATGCTGAACAGCTCCGTAGTGTTTCAGTTATCTTTCAGGAAGGTAGCGATCATGCAGCTCGTAAATATAAGTACTGGTGAATGTTGGCAACCTTTCTTTTGGACGACTGAGAAAAAATGAGCTCACCTTTTCACTCTGACCAAATGACGGTTCATAGTGACATTCGATCAATGTCTCTGTGTTAAAGACTCAGATGATGCTTGTCCGACATAATCTGACCCTTCGACTTTTTGGACAAGTATTTGGGGTCGTACAGGCGAAAAACAAAACTCGACTTAACTAACCATACAAAATACGTAGGTCGAATTTTACTTTTACCACGCATTATGTTGAAATGTGATTTCTACCCAACAGCTTTTAAATGTACCGGGAATATGTCCGGTTTAGTCATGAGAAGAAGCGCGTAGCAAACAATATCGATCAGACAACTCCAAGTGGATGCTAGAGTGGACAGACGGCATTATATCAGTGTCACGAACTCCCTTTAGTTCAAGATGGTTGACAGTCGTTGGGCCGTCGGTCTTGATGCTAATAGGCCAATCAGACTCATCCATTTACACATGTAGGGGCTTGGCAATCCGATGTCCAGTTTCTTCCAACATTCTGCCGACCGCCTCTTCCGCACATTCTTTTTACGCCTTTCACCACTCATTCTGCACTATTTTTCTGTTAACCCGCTCCCAGTTAAGCCGCAACATCCGTTGAGGGTGACGTTCATAACGGTAGTTGCCTTAGGATGAAGAGCCGCGATGTCGTCATGGCAACCCGAACCTCACTGAAATAAGCGTTCATTCGTGCTAGAAATTATTTTATCGACGACCCGCTGGTTTAAAAAGTATTTACATTCCCTCAGGCTCTTGGATCTAATGTGGGTAAACTGTTCATGAGACAATTACCTGAAAACCGAACCAAAAAAACACTTACATTTTGGTGAACAGTTAGAAATACGTGTGGATAATTAAGAACGACGGTTGAACTTATCACACTCGGTCGAAAACAGCGTCCCGTTAAGGATCAGGACCAATGCCACTCGTGTGCAACGGGACAGACTAGATTGTTACGAAGTCTCGTTAGTCTATACAGTTTCTTAGTTTAAGGTTCATAGACTTTTAATTCACGATAAAAAAAACCCATTCATACACTATGAAATCGTTCAAGCTAAATGTATCTATTAGGGATGAACGTCTAGAGTAGTTTTTTAAACTGGTCGCCTTGTTAGCAATAGCCTATCCAATGTGTTGATGTGAGCCAGAAAGTCGTGCCAGCGACGGACAACAACAACGAGGCTAGTAAGTCGTTCTTCGTCATCCACAATGGCCGTCTATTGTCTTTTGTAAGTTTTGCGTGGTTGTTTATATATAGATCTAGACAATCGTTACATAACCTTGGAAATTTTCGCTGTCAGTGCTGCTTGTTATATTGGCTCTCACTATTGTTTCTACAACAGGCGATTGGTTAGGGAAAAATACAAGGAACGTAAAACAAACCACTTCAGCTGCATACAATTAGTTAAGCAGGCAACTTAGTCCCGGTATTGCTCCCCCTCAGTAGGGCACAAATACAGTTATTTGTTGTCGCAGAGTCAAATGCGACTGTTTCAAAGTAAATAACAACCGTTCAAGAGCTTTGTGGAAGAGGTTAACAAGGAATGTAGACCCTTGAACGAGAGGAAGTACTGTTTTTCTGCTGTCTAAACGTTTCATGCAAATTGCTGATGTTTGAGGTTGAATTCATGGAATTCCTGTTTCCAGATATTACCAGTTATTGTTACTTCTGATTAATCTACCTCGTTGTATAGCGTTGTAAAGTGTTACTGCATGTTACTTAGACAGTCAGTCACGCATCGACTTCAGAAAGATTAAAGACACAAAAGTATCATCAACTCTAAAACGTCAAGATGATTATGCAATGAACCGTAGACCTGACAGCCACCTCCGAGAGAGGAGTCGATAATACTGTTTTAATGGAAAATCTTGAAAATCTAGATTCGTTCGAGCAACCACATTCAGCATGAGACAAGGTTGTTAGCATTTGTTCGTTAGGCGCGTTGACTGTTTTTATGTTTGCGATACGCAGATGGTTCCTTTTCTGTTCTGTTTGTCGTTATCACCGAACAACAAGAAGCAGGTTTTTAATGTTCTATAAGTTAAGAACAACTGAACCATAACAAATACACAGCCCACGTGATGAGGTCAAGTGGGTAACCAGCGAAATAAACAAAAACACCATGTGTTATTGTCTAACAATCTTCAATCAGCACTGTGTCGCCAATCGTTGAAAGTATCGAGGTGTTGTTACGACAGAATGACAGAGATAAAGTCGAAAATAACCAGTTGATTACCGTTCGGAGATTCCAGTAGAGTGGGAGCCGACGTAGACAAAGTGCAAACTGATACAATCAACAAGATGAGTTGACTTCACAGCCCATTGTTTTTAGAGAGGAACTCGAAATCAGCAGCTCAAAAGTAGCTTTGATCTCTGCCCACCTTACTCCTTGTCTATAACTTAATAGTTTCAAGGTACTGTAGTGCTTAACTTTCAGGGGTTCGGAACTGCTAATCCGTAGCCATAAGCCTCAAAAACACTAAATGAACATTTAAATGCGATTGTTCCGTCATGCCTAATGTTAGGTCTGTGAAACAGTAGTGAACATCGTCACTTTACAAGCATAGAGACCAAAGCTTAGTCTTCGGTCACAACATGGAAATGCACTTCCAGTGAGTTAAATCCGTATCTAGAGCTTCTTTTCGAAAGAGAGACCGAAAAGTCTGTTTGATTATAAAACATGTAGCTGTCCATAGACTTTTTATTCAAAGTTATATCACCCACAACCGTTTATAAGAAACATTAGGCGAAATCGTGTGGCTTGTATCTGGCTGGTAGACATAAACCGTTCTTCAATAATAATTACGCTATATCCTCGTGACTTGTCAACAGACAGCCTGGCTGATGACTATCTCGTCACAAGAATTCACTGTACAACTCTAGTGGAACCAACCGTAAACGTACGACTGTCAATAGTCCAATCGATACAGCCGTGACTGTTCTTTCAGGTTAGCCGAGGGCCACATACAAGGCCAAGACATATGGTCGTGTCAAGCAATTAGGCCACTCCACATGTTCTAACCTGTAGATTTTTCTACAGGCTAACGACTAAACAAATAAACACTAAACGGGTCAAACGATTGTCCATTTGTACGATCAACCACCTCCGGGTCGATAGGGGATAGTGAAAGCGATGGCAACCACACGTCCTTCGGTCTATCCCTGGTAAATTTAAGAAGACTAATAACCAGTGGAGTAGAAACTGACTGTCAGTATGCTACTTTGTTAGTGACATGAGCTGAACGGTCCCTATGTAGTACCTAAAACATACAGTCCTATAACTGAGTATGTGGTATGGCGTGGTACAGTATGATATGTCATGGCTTTTATTCATATATTCAAATCATCGGATTCCTACCGGGTGTCTAGGGGATGTTACTGGCTTATCCGTGTGTAAAACGAAGGCTGTCAAGCATACACGCTTCAACCCAGGCGATATCTCACATTCCTGGTGGTTGCTGGTTTGGTCGTCTTTGAATTAGATGTTTTCCTCCTGGTTCGTTCATCAGCATTTCGGTCAGCTGATTTTTCTTTCACCAAATAAATTGCGCTAACTTTCCCTGTCAAATGTGAGTTCCACCAGATGTCGAAGTCATGATTTCGGTGTCCCATATATCCGCTTTTATAATAGTTAGCGTGTCATCGAAGAACCATTTGTTTGTGGTTATATATCAGCTCATTGCTGGATTAATCTCCTTTGATCCGTTGTGAAGCAATGACTTGCATTCATGTCCTCTCCTGTCTCAGTCTTTCTGACATATACCAGATACGATGTAAGCGGTTGAAACCACCCATGCAGAGAAGATACCAGTCACTCATCACAACAGATATATTTGCAGAGGTTTTTTGTTCTCAGCCGACGATATATATATATATATAATGTGTGCCTGCGTCTTGGATACACATTTTAGTCGAGATTGGTTAAACAAAATTTTGCAGCCTGTGGTTTGGTGGATGGATGACGTTGGTCTACATCTATCACTTCTTTCTCTATCCTCAATTTGACTCTCTCGTTGAAGGTACATCAGATTACTGTACTGTACGATTATTATCCCTGTGCTAGCCTGTGTCACTCACCGAACGAAGTTCGCATGCTTGCATTACGTATCGCTACACCAACGGACTGATGATTGCTTAATCCGATAAACAGTCAGTTCACACTGCCTTCAAACCCTTGTACAGGGTGAGCTGCGAATACAAGCGTGAGAGATAAAATGCAAATCCTACTGACTGACACTTCATTGCGATCTCAGGTCGAACTGTCGAGTTTGCCCGTGGGGCTTCATGGCGAGAGAATGAAAACAGGCAGGTTGATCTCGTGAAACAGTCTGACATGCACATGATGGCAATGGCGATGAAGCCGTGCGTCATTCTGGGAACCAGTCGAGATGAATGACAAGTTTTGTGTAAGACCGGTTGTGCATTTAATCCTCGTACGTGAAAGGTGTGTTCGACAACAACAAACCGTACCAAACATGTTTCTGATTTTAAACTGTTCTAAAGCAAACAGTGAAACGGTTTAATCAGGTCTATTGAGTTCTAGTGACTTGATGATACTAGCGAGTTTGAGGTGTTATTGCAACCACTGCGGTCAGACCACATATTTTAAATTGGTAGGGGCCGAAAAGTAAATATACACAATCTAGCTGTTCTGATCATTGTTCGACGTAAATCGGTCAGTTCGGTGTCAAGCAATCCCAACTTGAGTGTCATGAATAAGAAATAGGAAGCAGACCACAGTATCTACTTTGAATACTCTCAAATCATGTTACGGTGTTTTTTGCAGATAGATTTTGACTATAGAAAAACAATGTCTCAAAAGTTTGAAACATTTAGTTTCCTTCAGTAGCTTGACCTAAACAATAAGACCCGAAGGGTGCTATCACTTCCAGTACCCATGCAAGACTGCTTTGAGTACACATTCATCTTGATTGTGCGAATAGTATATACACTAGTGTTTGTTTATGTTTTACTGGTGTGAATTCGCTAAAGTTCATGCACTGACCGAACCACGTAAACTTCCTGGAGATACCTCCTTTAATCCCCCAATTTTTCCAGCAACTTATGTGGATATCTAGAAAGAGTATAAAACTGTAGACCTCATTTTCACACATTGCCTTCAGATTGAAATGGCAGTCGTTACAGTGTCACTCTAGGCTATCTGCTGTTTGTATAAAACGACTGAATACTACTGTGTCATCGACATACCATTTGTAGGATGACAACCCTGCTATAACTGTGCTTAACGCCCACGCAATCCTCAACATGAAAAGGTCTTAAAGATAGACCCGAGCGAACTCACCACAGCCATCCCCTCCATTTGATGATGGCACCGAGAACGATAAAGGGGACTGACATTCTGATTACAAAACAGTAAACTTCCCCTTCGAATTATCAACCAGGAAAGACAGAGTAAAGGTGATCTGTTTCAACGAGCACACGAGTATTCATCATGGTTGGCGGCATCCGAGACGGATTAGCCTGT
>LUCH01005383.1:25410-42544 GCA_013368495.1 Paragonimus heterotremus | reverse complement strand
CAATGCCGATATTAAGATTGAGCCTGAAAGACAAGCTACTAGTCCACGATCAGCCAATGGTGGTGTATTCATTTTCATGCTGCTATTGTACTGCAGAATACGTTGGTCGCACGACTAGGCGCTTGTCACAAAGTACCAAGGAACATCATCCAGCTTAAATTGGAACCGGTTGTCGTAAACCAATTACCAGCGCCATTGTTGCACATCTAGCTGACACCAACCATCGCATAGACATCAGCAAAGCATTCCAGGTTGTCTACAGAGTTGCGAACACTCAACCAAAAACAGTCCGTCAGCGCATTCTGACGACTGCCGAATCGATTGCTATTAGATTACGCAACCCTAACCTGTGCTCTCAAAAGAAGTTTGTTCAGTCCTTGCAACTTCCGTGGCCACAGGTCAATCATATCCAATCTAACCACATAGAAACATTCGACCCTGATCGTGTGATGTAACATTCAGTTAACGTACGGCCTGGGCCTAACAAGTTAGCGTGTGCGTAGTCTATTATTTGCCCTTATTGTCACTCGTGAACAGTAGCTTCTTGTTTTTTGCACCTTGTCTTACGACGTCTTGACGAAACTTATGTAATTGTATTGACTTGAGAAGGAATTATGGAAAACAACTGTTCGTCACATCGTTACTTTTGATATTATGGGAATTTTCCGACATTTATATCAAACTACTCAGTCGGTTCATACGTAGTGTAAATTCAATGACGCAATGGTCAACACGTTTGGCTCATGAAAGCGTGCAGAGAATTCTAATCGCGGCTATGACATGAATATACAGTACTAACGAGTTGAATCAAAAGCGAAACTCGAGTATAGTGTTTCAAATCGAAAGAGACTGGCTGTAAATTCTATGTGAATGCGAAGCCTGCGATAAAGTGTGAATGATGTTCAACTTGAAAATATTCATTAGTTTGTCCACACAGTCGGACTGGGAGCATTAATACAGAATGCCCTCATGAATGCGAGAAACTTTGGGGTTCGGTCAAACGAGTTGTGTGGATCAAATGCTTGGTATGTTTTTATGATCTGCCATTCAGTGGATGAAGTAGGATTTCGGTTCAGCCATACTGCTGCTATCATCTGTCGTGCCATTGTATTCCTATTCATGTCTTTTGTTATAGACGGCTATCTGTTCTGCGAATAGAGACGTATCCACGAATGAACTGGTGGATTAATTGAGAGTCAGAACGACCGCACCAGATCTTGTTTGTTTTAACAATTTGTGGAAAAGAAGAAATATGTAAACACTGGCCGCCCCAAGTGGACTTGCGCTGCAGTGAGTCTTGTACTCAGCCCTTCTGTTGCTTAGTAAGTAGACGGTCTAGAAAATCTAATTTGCCGTTCTATTCTTCTTTGTGAGAAACAGAAAGATAAGAATGAACATAATTCAAAGGGTTTGGAAGCGAAACGAAGTACTTCATACACATCGGCATCTCATAGATTGAACTGAAATTTAGTTGAAGAACATGAACATGTCCTAGTCCCAGTTTATCTATGCAAGGATATCCACTACTGACGGGCTGTTACGAAAATGAAACTTGAGTATAGTGCTTCTTTTTGAAAAGGGCTGATTGGAAAGTCTATTGGAATGCAAAAGTTGCCGTCGATTATTAACGTTGCTCAACTTATACCAACCAAATCTCCTGCTATTTACCAGTTAGCAGAATATACACTTTCACCAAAAACTAATAGTTCGGCAGGACAGTGCTCCACGGCAATGTGGCCAAACTATAGGTAGGCTCATTGGTTTGCATACGATGGAGGTAGATCGAATCGGAGAGTAAAACATGCGAAACGGTTCACAGGTATGAACGAAAGAAACAACATGCGAAATAAAACGGTTGTTATCATCGTATATCGAGGCATATCGCAGCGGCGAAACGATGCAATCAAAACGTACATGTAAACAGACGTTCAATAAAAAGCTAAAATCATTGAGGCTGTGCTGGTCAAACAAAGAAAGCCAGAGTAGTGTGCACAAAAATTGATTGTTCACACCGTCCACCTCCCTTGGTAGTGACCTTCTGACCCAAAAATTCACTCCGTTCAACTATCGTTGTCATGCGCCTTTGTTATATATCCTGTTTGTATTTAGTATGCGGCTGATGAGATAAATCGAAATGTTAACACCCCACGACGTTTGTCTTCTTGCTGTTTTGACGAATTGGATCAAGGCAGCTCAGTGCCTTAAAAAACAAACGGACATATCTGACGACCGGTGAAGGTTGTTTAGGGACTTGGTCAAGGGAACTCTAGATCCAGATGACCTTCATGAGGGGGTCGATCGCGTACAGCCTGTTTACCCCCGCTCTGTCAGCCTAGACCACACATCTAAGCAACGTATTCCATAACAGAAGTGAGAAGGTCTACCTACACATAAATCTGCTCATTTGAAATTCAGTTTTAAGAGATTTGCCTATCAATCCTTTTTGTTGGACTCATGGGAAGAGGTATGTTATCAGGTGGTCGGTTGTGTGAGAAATTTTGTGAGTGTGGATCAGTTCCATTCTCAGTCGTCTGTGGTTTATTGAGACTTGACCTAGTGTTGCTTTCTGGGTAACGGTGAGTCGTGAAACCCAGGGCTCTCATAGCATCCTCCCTCTTTAAACGTCTCTGGTAGTATTGCGGTCGTTTTTAGGTGCCGTCAAAAAACCTGCATGTTTGCTACTATGTGAAGGCGAACAATTAGGATACACATTGCGGGACAGACTTTGGGATGTGCTCGTCCACAGTTTGTATCTGTCCTAAAGTATCCAACCGCCGACCGTGATGCGCTATAGACTCAGTTCGAGAGACAAACTCAACCCACAGTGGCTTACCATTCGATAATTGACCTCACTTCCTTATGCCAGATGATCGTCTGTCCGCTATTCGGCGGCGGTGTCGGCAAAAGCCACCTATATGTGTCACTTCCAGTGCATGGTTTAACCATCCAAGTATGTGTATACTTGAAGACTGAACGAGTGAGTTCGTTTGGCGTACACTACCGCGTATACACTTTCTGAACTCATCGTTATTTACCGGTTGTTGTCACCCGATGCGGTCAAACGAACTCAGGCACCCGTCATACTTCATCAATTCGCTGTAGCTCTGGAGACAGACGTTAGGGAGTAACAGACATGTTTCGTCCTGGTCGAAGATGAATTGATCACGTTTGTGCTATCCATCAAATTCCTGAACAGCGTTACACGTAGCACAGACTAATAATTATCGTTTGTATTAAGACCAAAAGTTCGTTTGAACTGAGTGATTGTTGTACACTGTCAGAATCGCTTGACAGTGAGAGTAGGGTTTCTAACAGGTATGTAAACATTATGTGGGCGCTCTATTCCAATACTTCAGCTCAGGTTAGGATCTACAGTCAACTGTCTAACAGTCTCAACTTCAAGAGATGATGTCCATTTTTGTCTTTCTGTTCAATGTTTCATGGACAGAGGAACGGAGGACCACTTAAGGCACTCGTAAGACGCCAGCACAGACCTCCTATCTGGCGAAAGATCAACTGATCTTGGCTGTGTTAACGAATGGTTTTGGTGTTTAATAATTTTTAAAAATGACACAATATTAGACGCTACCTTGCGCTCTACCATATAATGCATACCCTCAAAATGCTAAGTAATTTCACAGGACTACTGTGATTATGCCAGTTATTGAAGTTGGATAATGAGACTGTGGAGGTTGTTGACCGCTTCATGTACTTCGGATTCCTCACCAGTGGCGGCAGAGGTATAGGAAATGAAATAAAGGCCCGTATCCTCAAGGCTGAGGCGGTATGCGCTAATCTGGGACGACTATGAAGTTAAGGGTGGCGTACTTAAAGCGATTGTGAGAAACTTGGCCACTTAGAGTAGAAGAGGTGAGTCGTCTTTATATATTCCGCCACTTATTTTTACATTAACTAACACTAACATTAACTAATCGTCATGTCATCCGAGCAGAGATTCATCGAGGCTGGAGTTTTTAAATCTCCTAGCTAGATGCAGCGAGTGACCTTATTTGAAGTTTCAGAAGAATCAAGGTAGACTACGTCAATGAAGAACCCTATGTCGTCAACCTTGGCCAAAAAGCCACGAGCAGTCAGCAGGCTTGTGGCGCGTGAGTACATCTTACAAAGGCGATGTTGAACCCTTGTAATACGTTCCAAGTGTACCATTTTCTCTTCAAGACAGTCATCCAGCTAGCGTTCTCTTACCATGAAGAGCCAGACGCTTGATCGATAGCTTGCTAAGTCATTTGCGTGCCTTTCTTTGCAGGCTGTTGTTCTTTATTTTCAGTAGAGTACCGACTTAAGACGAAGGTTTAGAACTTATCGTCGGCAGTTCAAATAATCCAGTCGCGCTTGTTTTCAGGCCGACCGGGCCTGTTAAATGCGGGTCGAATGCTCGATAACTTTACGTTCACTTGTGACACCGACCTTTGAAGTAGTTCAGACGAGTTCTCCTCAGTTTGACTAAACAGATCCTGTGGATCAACAGTCATGCGCACCTCTGTACTGGTTGATCATGTTGCCGATAAACCCCGCATTTTTTGGTGAACCCGTCAGACTTTCGAAGCTGCGAAGTATTAGTTTAATTTTTGGTGTGAACTGCTACTTTGTTGCAAAATCTTCACATTACGAGAAGGATCTTGTCGGTTGTAGAATCAGTAGCCACCTACGGCATCCACAATATGATTGTGTTAGTGGAAATTTTTTCCCTGGAGAATTCGCTCTGTCTGTTTTGATACGAGCTGTAACTCATATTTTGAGCCAACCATAAGGTTACTGTTATTTATGAGACATTATTACTCTTTGCAAGATCGCTTCCGCATGCCTGGGAGGTGCTTGTTGACCCTACTGCAGATTCATCATCTGTGAGTTACACGAGTTTATTCCGACTGAGTCCCGTCAGGGAACATAACTGCTGAAACGTTCTGAGTTGTGCTCCTACCAATGCTTCCCTCACGTTAAACCTTTAGACCTACGATTGTAGTAATATTTTGCATATGTGACTAAATCTTATGTTAGTCAAACGGAGCTGAACTCACCGCGTTGTCAGTCGTGACAGGCTCATTGGTGAAAACAATTAAAGTATGAAGGCTTCCAGTTTATCTTCTTCGACATGTTGAATTAACCCGGCTTCTGTTACTGCCTCGAAAGCTTTTCAGGCAACAGAAGGTGTTGATGCATTGGTAACTTAGTCTACGAAGTTCTGAATAATCATGAGTCCCGTTATCAATTTTTGTTCATGGCTCTAACTGATTATGTGAAGTTTCTCCAATATACACAATAAATCAAATGATCTCAGTTACAGCACCCTGTTCGTTGATACTTTTTGGAACGTTGTCCACAACTCACAGTCTACCCTAACATTTCTGTCCCCCCAACTTTATAATGTACGGGTTATTTAGTCTCATATTGTTTGGAAAGAGATCTGTATAAATGGTTAACTTTAACATAACTCTATAACCAAGTTTCTCTGTCGTAACTAAACCTTTCCTGATGAGCTTTTAACTTACTTAAGGCAATTCACAACTGTTTCTCTCTTTCGATTAGCATGAAGTTACACAAGCCAATCAAGCACGAATTGCGATCGATACGCAGTTGCTTCTTTCTGAACCATCTGACAAGTTTGAGTGTACTCAGTCTGACCAGGAGATCACAAATTTGGCGCGCGCTGTTAAGAGTCATCAAACTGATTCCACGAGACCACCGAATTTCAGTCAGTTCCAGTGTCGTACTCAACCGTTGGTGCGATTAGCTCAGCAACAGCATCGAGATCTGTTACTCAGTATGGGTAAACCATGGTGGACATTGACAATGCGCAAATGGCAACGGGATCGGTCCAAGTGGTTTGAAGCGCATGAAGACCGCAATCAAGACTATATCTCTGGTGATGAGGTATTAGAGTACGCAGAAGAAGGTTCCGCAAAGTGGCTAGATTGGTTACCCGACCGAATTTTTGATGACTGTGAGGATGAACTTTGCCCAGATACGGACAAATTCACTATCGGACACGAGCTAACCGAACATGGGTCTTCTGTTTTTTGATAAAGTTTTCTAATAATTATCCTAAGTCAATTTTGAGAATTGGGCAAGAACTGCAAGCGATTAAATTGCACGTGTTTAACACACTAGACAAGAATGCACCAAATACTTTGCTATTTGCGATTCGGTTAACCAGAATTTTATACAGGATTTCCAGTTGCATTACTTACGTTATTGTCTGAGTGATTCTTGATAGATATAGCAATGTTACGCCTGTAACCGTCAACTTTACATGGTATTCTAAAAGTCTGAAAGTTGTTTTCACCTGATCTATATATTTATGTTGAATGGATCTCAAGAACGCTTAGTAAAGATACAGCATGGTTCACTACATCATTCAAATCCATTTGATTAACTGTTAGCTCATTTCAATACGGTACGAAGAAGGTAACTTCTCACGCCAACTACGAGTTTTTTACGACTTGGTACGCGTACGAATGTCTACCATAATAATAATGGGTTTCACTCGCTCGTTACCGTTAGCGATTAGTGGATGAAACTGTTGATCAGCTGTCCCACAACCAGAAGAAGTCCTAAGTTACGGATGAAGTGGTAAGGAAAGATAAACCTTTGATCGTATTAGGCTCCAATAACAGCGATGTTTACGTGGTTGAATCCCAGTGAACACTTGTCGGCTGTTAACGCTTACCAGAGCCCTATACCTTTTCCAGTTCGAGATGTATCGATGTCAGTTTAAGATGCCCCAAGAAAGTTAGCTGGATTTCAACGACGAACAGGGTTGTACGGCTAATGTGTATATGAGTGGGTTGAAAAACCCGGAGATCGGTTGGATCTTATTCAACGAGAGGACGCGGTCCCGCCAGGTGCAGAGAGTAAACCAACTTAATTCACCCGGACCCAGTTATCTGGGACATCTTAAATTGATATGGAAACATCTTAAACTAGAAAAGACGTAGATGGGCGTACACTCCATCGGACGGTTGCTTAGACACCGCTAAGGATGTTATGTGATACACTAGTCGACCTCCTAAGATAGCCTGAATACTGAGACATCAGTATACCAGCATATGTCCTTAGTGTCCAATATTTCCGTGTCGCTCTAAGGGAGAAACGAATGGATTATTCTTTTCGTGTAAGAGCATAACACGCTAACAGCAGTGAATGGCCACTGCAGTCGTATGCACATCTCCATATATACAGAACAGATCTAAGACTGTTTACAATGTTAACCTGTCTAATGAATTTTTGATTGGTATTAAAATTGTCGGCCTATCTTTCACTAAACCGTGCACTTTTGTCGAGGATTCGGTTCATTGGCATCCGACACTGGTCGGCCGATAAATGTTTTGGCCGGAAAGCTGAAAATAACCTCTATCACTTACAGATTAATGTTTACCTCCTAAAACTTTATAGCCCGTTTGATCTGTAGTTGCGAACGTCGGTGGGGATTACGGCTACTCTGATTCACTAGCGTCAGTTTTATCATGGTATGGCTGCCTTATTTCCCATCCATTCACAAAATCAGATTGGATTACACATCATGGACATTCATGTCCGACGACACTAAACTCATGATCATCAACGGATGAATGTTCACATTCATTTTTAAATGAAAACTGACCATTTTGAGGACACGTTAGTCATGTGAGAACTGTATTGTCATCTAACACACAACAGCGTAAGTAACATTCGGGTGCTGACTGGGAGGACAGAAACACCGTGCACAACCGCGTTTTGCAAATACATCTGGTTTGTGATAGCAATTGAAGATCTATCCGCCTAATACGCATGAAGACAGCCAATAGCTTTTCGCTCAGTCCACCAGGACAGTTGCACACAGTGCGGATCAGACAGACATGCAGAATACATTATCCACTCTTCAGGCTTGTACATGTATGTAGTGCACTATTTGGCAAACAAAGTAGCTAGCTTTTTATTTGGGTTGTCCGGTTGGGTTGCTTCATGACCGTTGCTGAACTTCATTCAGCTACTATTTTTAGCATGACCATCATGCTTTTCCTCAGCCGATGAGTTACTCTCTATCCAAAGCTGGAATTGATCAGTCATTTTGTTGTTGGCCAGCAAACTAGCGAGTTTCTATCACTGCCCGAGAACAGATTGAGAGAGGTTTTTCGAAACAGTTCGTCCCAGTGAGCACCGGTGGACTGTCTTAGTCTTGTTGGGTTTCTTCAGCATCATGCACGCTGGGGAACTGAACTTGCAACTTTTGAATAAGTAACAAAATAGTGGATTATCTCGGAATGTTACTCCAGACATTCATTCGCTAGACCACGTGGGTCGCGGTCACAGTGATTCCAGAAAGGCTGAACCAGCTGTCTACTAGTTTGCTGGTGATAAATGAGATCAACTGTTTACGTAGTCTTCATTCGTTTGCCTGGCGCGAAACGGTTCCAGCAGGTTCGGCGTGTCCGTCGGTGAAGACCAGATGATGTGTCAGGCGGGCATTCCCGTAGGATGTATAGCGGAATTCTTGAGTGTGCTTAGAACAATGCAACTACATACCGAAGCATTATGAGACCAAGGGGTTTCTCAAGCAGACAGCTGATAGCGCACGTCATCGAGTGATCGAAAAATGGCTTGTTATATGAGTTCGTGAGTCTGTTTGATCACTAGACTTTAGCCCCATAGAACTGCGTTGGTATTATCCGACGCACTAGTATCTGTGACTAGTGCTTCCAAAGTTATGGCGGTTAATGAAGCGCGTCGCAGAGCTTATTATTAGCAGGCAGGAACAATCATAAGTCGACCAACATGGTATAAAAGTTGAAAATTAAGACATTCACCAGTTCATGGCAAGTTCACACCTGACTAAGTTGTTCAACCACCCGTGTACAGTGGTCCAGATACGATATAGTAAGACAAAGTCATAAGTAGGTTAGTGTGAAAGTCGGTAGGTTGAAGGGAAGCCGGTATTCAACAAGGATCACGTAGACAGCTGATACCGAGGAGCGAATACACAAACGTAAACGTGCAGTGGGTTGAAAATTATGTGCACTCGATCGGGTAGCACTTTGTCCATTCGGACACGGAAACATTGCTACATTTGAGGACCTGCCACTTTTGAAAGTAGATATTATCAGGATCGTTGATAAATCGTTTTAGAAGAGACCCAATTGCGAAAAAGTTGCCAAATCTGCCAACCTACTTGTCTGTAACAGTGCGTTTTATTTTTTAAAAATTGTGTGAACCAAGTAGATTTAAAATTGATCGGAACAATCGGACTTGATTTTGAAACACTGGAACAGTCGTAAACTATATGCCCTTAAGGTGGCCACACGATTCGTTTTTGTCCTCTTTTTTTTGGTGACTTCGTTTTTGCTTACAACACAAAATCGGACATCCGCCATATCTTATTGGAACATAGTGTCTAGCCTACATAGAATGGATCACTGTTTGCTAACTTACCAGCCAGGCGATTGAGAGAAACTAAACTAGTATTGATCAGAGCCATATATCAGGTGAGGACTTCATTGGTGGATTCCCGGTGGAGATCGGCTAATAAAATCATAAATACGTTCAACTGACGTCCAAGTGTTTACATAATTGATATCCAGACGTATATCTATAAGGCAGTCTGCGGAATCTGGACCACGTAAAAGTAACTTTTAAATCTCCAGTATATAATATTAGCGATGGATCGTAAAAGACTGAGTCAAATGTTCATCGTTAGTCGGTACAACATTGGGCACACGCTGTGGATTGCAAAATCGACTAGTGGAAGCTTTTGTTACAAAATCTGTAGACGTGTTCCGGAACCCGGTTTTGTCAGTCCTATTCGTACATTTACACAACAAGTCGCGTACCCAGTGGGACAGACACAGCCTCATCACAGAGTCGTAATCCATTGAAATTCTTGCATACACTTAGGAATATCAGTGAACTTATGCAGGTTTAGCGCAATCACTGTTTCCTGGGAAAGCGAACGACCGCGATTAGCAATCTTTAGTGGATTAGCTTGTAGGGTAGAACGCGTTCGTAGGCATCGAAGGTTGTCTCAAACACACCTCTGTAAGCAAAACGTCTGACCAAGCATCGGAAAAACAAAACTAACTCCCAGTTACACTAACATCTTGATAATTGCAATCAGGAAGTAGTTACACCTCTCGCAGGCATGCCACAAACTCAGCAATAGATCTAAAATCTGACAGTATGAACTTTATACCATATGTGCTGTTCAGTTGTTTAAACCAACCATTGGATGGTATGCTGCCTTCAACTTGCGGCTGGACAGCAAAATGCATCAACTTGTGACATACAATACTCGCTACAACAGAGACATCACCAGGTTACTCGTGCACGCGTGTGAACCATTAAAAATTTACACCATTGACGTCACCAAACTTCCAATCACTTTTACGACGACGCCCTTTCAATAGTGTTCCAGTACCCGTCTGCTGCTTAATTACTTCTTCATTTGTGATCACGGTCAGAATATTCTTGGGAGATAAATCAAGCAGTTTGGTCGCAGAGTGTGTAGCTCAAAAAGTCTCCCAAAAATGCTCACTTAGCCGCCGATTAATATTCACCTTCCCATGATTAGACACGTTGGCTGGCGTTTTCAAGCAGCCTGAGTTTATAGCTCATTTCCTGAACACATGCAAAGAGTCAATTATCGTACAGTACACCAGGAAAACAAATATTTAACACGAAAATAGCACAAAATGAAAAACGTTTCACAACATGTAAGAAGGGACTGTGTGAGGTAAGGAAGAAGCAGAGGGAGAAAAACATTGCATCGACGCACACAGAGATTTTGCAGCAGGATCGACATTGACTTCTATACCTTTTCATATCAGAGAGCGTACCAAACCAAATATGTTCGCTGCCTCTTGGACTTTAGCCAGTTTACGTCTAAGTGTCTTCAAATCTTGGATCATTAACAAGCCGGCAATAACTGCCATGTTGGAAGTACTAGATTGTCCTAGCCGTGACGATCACTCGGTGCTCAACTTCTGAGTTGTGTGAGCCTCGTCTAATCCAACCACCGGTAGTGACCAGATGTAAAATCAGTAACTGTGATTTTTACCGTATAAGAATACCCTTTCAAGGAGCGGAGTGGCCATCGGATGATTCTAATTTCACAATTGTTGAGTAAGTGCCTGTTACAGAAGACAACGTACAGGAAGACATCTGTTATCCCTGAAGATGTGGATTAGATCACTAATCGATAATCTAATTTGTCTGGAGCGAACTCCGTATAATAACTTCCATCTTGAAGGTGCGACATGAACACACCAGAAATTTCCTACAATAACGAACAACTGTGTAGTTCTAATTATGGCTGACAAGATATTCCTTCAGGTCTAACTATTTTTCCAAATGGAGAAGCAAGTGAAAGTACATAAATAGCCTCGTGCAGTTACTTCCCTGTGCAGAGCAGGTAATTCACAACTATTACGCAGATATCACATGTGAGCAATGTAGGGGCGGCGAAGATGTTAGATAGATGCTTTGCGCAAGTTTACAGGTGAAGTAGCTCACAGAAATAGTTGTACTATTGTGTACAATCATGACGATGTTACCATTATGTTCGACGCAGAAGTTATCAGAAGAAGCTCTCTTTGCTTCAGATAAATCCGCCAGAGCGAGTCGAATAACCACATCTGTCCTACAGAATTGCGCGGTGGTACCCAAAGGACTTCTTCTAACGCTGCTTTAGAACATTGTCGGCCTTTTGCTTTTCGAAGACCACCGATATCACTCCTGTCTACAGAGGCGGACCAAGGAAGAGCGTAGCTAGCCAACGTTTTCACCTTCTAAATGATGGAATGTACCTGTGATAGTAATCTTAGCTTGCACCTCGGGCGTAGCGGACTACTAACCAACGCATAACACAGACTCAGTGAGAGTAAGTGTGTCAACGACCCACTTACTACAATAGGGCACTGGACTCGGGCAGCTGACGAATGTCCTGTTGATGTTTTATTGCCAATGGCTCGAAGAGTGAACGCCCCACTTGGTCTGCTCAGACTTTCTGGACCATACATCCTTTCATCTCTAAAGCAGTTTGTGGATCGTACCTTCGCTGTCAGTTAGAAAACTGTAGTCAGTTGTCACTGATGTTCTGTTTATGTCAATCAAGTCCCCTACTAGTTGACAACAATAAGAAGCAAACTGAAACCATAAGACTGAGAAGTTGAAGTTATGCATTCACAGTGCCAAAACGGTCACTTAATGAACCCTAGACGAGTAGAGTCAGAATCATTTAAAGGTCTCTCCAGATCACTGACTCTTGAGTACGAGCGTGAACAGGCTTATGTCTAGACCATGTTACGTGACTGGATAATGATTGAAGCTGGTCTGGTAACTGATGACGACTGTTACCATTACTTGCTTTCAGATTTGAACTCTGCGATAACAATCGTCAAAATGTGTGTGATGCAGCTGAATCGAAACAGAAACGTTATAGACGTCTTCAGGAGCATGGGACTTTACCCTAAAAGATCAACGAAAATTACTGAACAGTAAAATATATGAGAAAATATGTAGAGATTAATAAATCTTCGAATAAGATTGAGGATGGAAAAACTTTTCAAACAAATCACATAAAATCACACTTCCTGACTTTCATAGAAACACAGTTGGTTTTGAAGGATAAGTGCGTCTTGTAATAAAAATTTACTTCCAAATAATGAACTGATCATTACCTAAGAATGAGAGCACGTTAAAAATGTGGTGTTGCAGTAACTGCTGATGTCGACTGCCAATGACAGGAGAAAACAAAACATCCTCGCTTTTTGATTTATTCATTTAAAAAATGCCATCGTCTGACTATTCATCTCAGGAAGAACTTTATTAAAATTGTGTTGAGTTAGAAGTGGTTAATCGAAAGGACAAAAATGTAGTCCCTTTGAATACGCCGGAGCTAGTAATTACGTCAGAGGACGCAAAGATATTGAAGCAACGTTATTGCGTAACAAAAAGACGTTCAATAAAGCACAATCTTTATTGTCCAACTCACTGGTCGCCATGCTACGTGCGCGCTCGTGTTTATGAATCAGGATTCCAGCCCACAACACCCGCCGGTTTCCGCCCATACGTTCTGTGCACTTCTGCCCAGTTTGTGTATGTGAGTGACGCCTTCTATCGGGGGGAGGGGGGGAGTTCTCCCCGCCATTCCTCGTCCGTTGGTCCGATCTCGTTGAGCGATGGCTCATCCAGTTGTTCGTGTTGTCCGCCATCTATCCACTGTGGGCTTTGACCGTGCCGAGATATTCTTGCGAGTGTTGGAATAGTCGCGCCTCCGATCTGGTCGTCCATCTTATTTTGTCTGCCATATCTCGTCCGCTGGTCCGATCCATGCTGTCCCGGATCCGTTCCCTGTGGGCTTTTGGATGTGCCCCCCCTCCGCGTTGAGGTATTCCGCAGAGTGTTGTTATACTCACACCTTCGGTTTGATAATCCACCACAGTTGCATTCTACTGGTGAAGTAATCAACGTACAGATTGGCTAAATCGGCTCTATACGGCAACTCCGTAACGGTCAACATAACGTTACTCGGCAATCCGAGAAATACGGACGCCCTTATGTCTTTCAGCTAGTGTTGATAGAATGAGATGGATAGGACCAAGAGGAATAAGCATGACGATGAAGATGATTAATGTTCAAATTTCTGCTATGAAAATTCAAATTTCTCTATTGTGACAATGATAGTGCACTTAAACTGGTGTGCATGCTAGTATATTGTAGTTCAGTTAGTGGTTCAGGGTCACAATAATCCCAGTCTGGCGCTATCGTAATGAGCTGTGTGGTTTTATTAGATGCCACCTCTCTCCACCCCCATTCTATGCCCTTTTGGGTTAGCTGTCAGACTTTCGTTGTTACAACTTTATAAAATCCGTAGGAGGGGAACTACTCAAACGGTTCCCCATTATCTCAGGCCGGATGATTGTTTTCACGTCATTGGGCAGTGCATTTCCTATACTGTCTTGATGCCATTCGGATTCTCTTCGATGCGTTCTGAGGCCAACAAAGACTGTACTCCAACACATTTTAATCATTTTATATTTAGGTTTGATTTGTTAAAAGTGCATGCTTGCGTTGTTTCGCGGAATTGGATCGTAAACTAACACACTGTACGCAAGGTATGTATATCCGGAAAGGCCATCCGGTACATGTAGCGACAAGTTCTCAAAAAACTTGCTGGAAACCTTCAGTTCAAAAAACGGACGCATCCAACTATGATGTTAGAATGGAGTCGATTTCAAGGTTTTTCAGATAGTTTAATTATTCATATAACATCATGTATTAAAAAGCGGGGAAAAGGGTTAACTTTCGTCAAATATGGTTCTACTGAGGTCCGGGAGTATGACTCGTTGATAGCATATACTACCTTATACAAAGCGCTGTAGTCAGACGCTTGGAACCTATGCACACGCACAATTAGCTAGATGTCTGAGTATCAAATCCTATCCGGTCAACGGCAAACTTTTGCTATCACGCCCCTTGTACAGAACTGAGTCCTGCTAAACGTTTCTCACGCAGTGATCGAAACTTGCTTGTCCAGTGTCACGAACTTATTTGACGGTAAATATGCCGTAACATCAAACCTCTTAAACCCTGGAACGGAAACACGTTTGACCAGGATCTAAATGGCGGCCGTCCTCTTATGTATGGATAAAACAATCGGGAGAATAAAATGAAAACCAGAGACCGGATACAATCAATATATTAAACTGGACTCATGTCTTCCCAAACGGTCATAAGTCTCAGTTAACGTTCATTCTGGTCTTTTGTATTGATCACCTGATGTTGGTACAGCCGTCTAAATGGAGCTGCAAACCGTTTCAATAGTCGGGGCAATCTTTATTTTCCTTGGTCTTAGCTACGAAACAGTACGTTTTCCTTGTAAAAACATTGCTTGTATCGCCTGGATCCAACTGAAGATGCACCAACTTACTGTCATCCATAAATTTGGTATACACAAATTTCGTTGAGTTTTTTTTAGGTCAAATCGTTCGATATACGTGCGATAATCAAGGTCAACAGTGTTTAACTTTTAGAGGAGAAATATCCATACTTTGAACGTTTATCGCAAGTTCGTTTTAATCCCTGGTATTGCTGTTTCTGCCTGAGTGAAACCGTGAAGACCCTCCCCTGAGTGACGCATCCTGATGGAATTTCCGGTCAGTGCTGAAAATAATGCACAGGTAAGATTCTCAAAGCGTTTATTTTGCGACGCTGTTAACTAATGGGCTCATTGTCAGGAATATCAACGCACTGCCACAATGTTAAATGTCTTTAATGTGAGACCTTTTGTGAAACTCCTGTTTAAAATTCCCAGCTCGATCCTATCTAGAATTAGCGAATCCACCATGTACGTAAAGAATCAACAAATCCGAATCAATGCTGTCGGTTCAGTTTACTTGTTTGGCAAACAGTTCCTTACGAAAAAACAACAGGAAAAGCTGGGACAGCCCATTTACTTAGTCTATACAAAGTTTCGACTAAGGCTAAGCTGACCCATACCGCCACTAGCACGCGACCTGCCAGCTAGTGCCGAACAGAGCGATCAAGTTGGACTAACTTGGCAAAGTTGATCCGGTTCGTCTTCCACTTTCTACAAGTATCGCGCAACAAAGTTGCATTAACTTTCAGTGATTATAGCATCACGATAGCTGGTGTTTCTTTCATTTCCCGTTCTCATCTCGCTTATCGGATTCTTCTTTCCACCGACGTCATGTAGGATTGCGAACAAAGAATGCGACTAGTATAAGCCTAGTTCATCCATCGAATCGACGAGGGTAGCATGCTTCAACGACGCAACAAACATAAACAATAACTTGTACATAATAAAAATACTCCCGGAGCGAAGCACGTAGCAGTGTGTAGAAAACGCCAGATATTGTTAGACTGCTGTCCAAAGTTGCCATCACCACGATAATTCAGTGATTACTCACATGTAGTACAACTCGATTTTCATCTTCATTGCAATAAGGTAGCCATTCAAAACCGAAAGCAAAAATAGCAATCGGGACTAGGGCAGAAAATCTATACGCTGAGTATCATTGCAAACAATTATGGTGAGAACGTGCTGAGCGGTGTCAAAACGGGGTCAAAAACGATGGTACGTGACCGACAGTCTGTCGATTCGTCATTTCAGCTCTGATCGGTCACCATTGCAAACATTATCCAGTGTGCGGACATCAATACATCTACCGTACGAATTAAACGTCACTGACACCATAAAATGTGCTTGGTACACCCAAATTTTTAAACATATAGCAGGCAGCAGAACTGTTTTATTGAGCGATGGGATACTGTCTACGTCAGTGAACACTTCATAGGCAGCGTCCATTCCGAAGGTCTCAAGAAACGTTCAGCACACAGACAACTGCGACTTTGAAACGACTTGGAATATCACCTCACGTTTCACTAAGATGCTATCACCAACTCAATACGACCCCCAACTTCAGTAGATCGCGTCTATGTTTAGTGTAATTATGTTAACCGATCTATTGGTTGGTAAACTTGTGAGAAGTTCAAGCTTGTCCAAGGCAAATTAGCACTAGTCAGCTGTTCATCAGTGTCTGTAACAAATGTAATTTGATCCGTAGCGAGATAAGATACCTGTTCGATTCGTTGAGTTGTGCTTGGTAGGTTTGTCGTTCTATGTCCCATACGCCCGACACATACTGCTACCTTGACGATGTGGTCGGGCTTGTGTACTGTTTTGATCCGGCGGGCTATGCTGACTAGGACTCCGGTCCTTCCAGGTACAACCTTGTCAGACGAAAAGCAGTTACACTCATAGGATTGTTTGTCGCACTACTGACCGCATAGGAGTGCTTAGGTAGTGAGGCACGATCCTATGGACATACGGCAGAACTATTTTTTATGGTTGCGGCACTGTTGTCTTCCATATCAGGAAGAAGAGGGTTAGAAAAGGTACCCTCAAACAAAGAGCACTCCGATCGCCCAACGATTGACCGTGACTACCGGCGTATTATCCAATACGGTTGAAAAATATTTGTTATCTCTCAAAAGCCTGATGTAGCTTCGGGTACATCCACTACGCGCAACAGTGCTCAGAATCAGACATCGATGTCTTATTCACTCCGCCTTCGGCTCAGGCAAGCCCCTCAATGTCAAATGAGTCAGACTCTTGAGTCAT
>LUCH01005383.1:0-16415 GCA_013368495.1 Paragonimus heterotremus | reverse complement strand
GCTGAAGTTTAAGTACTTAACCTTCAGAGTCCTGTTACGTCATTCTAACCCAAGATTCTTACGGTTTGCCGGAGCAGTCGCAATCAATCGACTCAAGCCAGCTCTTTGCGTTCAGAAACAACTGTTCGTGAACTTGACCCTTCCCTGGACTTAATGACCTATCCTGACCCGCTTATTGATTATCAACCCCTCTAGTTGTTTGCTATAAAAAAACGCACTCGTGTTATTGTAAATTTGGTACCGACGAGTCAATACGAAATGCTTGCATCTACCAGTGTTCGAGTTCTAACTGCTTTGTTCAAACTTCTCTAATAATACAGTAATTAAAGTTAAACAGACAGAGAAATATTCGAATGATTCACGAGTTCTGGCATTGACCGTACACTACTGACGACTATCAAAGAAGAGTAACTTGCGAACAATTTCCGTTTGAAGGTTTTACAACTAACAGCGCACGGATGCAGAGCATATATGCCTCTTCATAGGCACACGTTAACCGATGGCATTCTTGTTTTTAAACCATGACAAGCGGTTGTTCCATCCGCATTTGTATCAACATAGACTCTTGTCAGCCGAATAATTACTTCGTATTTTTGGGGCGCAAAGTAACTTCCATACCGCCGAACCGATATTGACTGCAGATATCAGAAGAACGGTTTGAGATCAGACAGAGTATATGCTCTACTCTGGTCATCATCAGGTATCACCTGGGACTAGTTAGGTCACACAATCAATCAGTCTCCGAACCTTGGAAAAAACAACCTGGTAGACACGGAACAAAATACTCCAACCACGCAATGAGAACCACACAAACAGCATCAAAAAAAGACTGGAGAAGTGACCTGATAGTGAAGAGGGAGAACGCAATATAAACTGCTTAGTAAACAGAAAAGTGATATGCAACTTTCTTGTGAATTCATTATAACTAACCTCCAACAAAAAACGGTGGTTCTCATAAGCATCAGGGTAAGGTTGAACGACAATCAACACAGGTCGTGGTAATTGCATCATCAAATCATGATGCTGTTCGCGTGTAAGCACAATTTGTTCAGGTCCGAGTGACGAAGACTGATAGGGAAATAACTGATATGCATCCGAACCGACTTGTTCAACAAACTCATCCCATGAGACGTTGAATACATAAAGTGGATTTTTGAGGGAGCACTTTGCCTGATGCACCTAGAAGGAGTGGAGAGAAACAACACTAATAACAATAAGAATCACAATAATACTAGACTGTCGGGCTTCGTAGCAACCTTATTAGTGATGCAGATTTCACACATAAGCGAAAGTGGTTGAGCGTCCACATGTGACAATTTAATCGTGCCTAATGTGAGGTCAATGGCACAGTGGTCAACATGGTTGCCTCAGGAAAGCGTGGTCGGAGTTTTAGTCCTGGCAGTGACAAGGATGTGAACTACTGACGAACTCTGATGAGAGTTAAACTCCACTCTAGTGCTTCTTTTCAAAAGGAGCCGACTGGAAAGTCCATGGGAATGCGACAGCTGCGATCAGTTGTGGATGATGTTCAACTGGAAACATTTATTTACACCGCACGGTACTTAATAGAATAGGTTATTTACTGAGTTGCAGAAAACATTTTTAACCGGTGCATGTTACATACTGAGAGTTAAGCGCATAGGGGCATTCGTTTGCAGTTGAGACTTGTTTTTATGACTGAGAGATGAAATCTAAGACGAAACTGATCATAAAAATGATCATAAGAAACCGATTGTTACAGAGTGTGTGATCGTACAACCGATAGAACTGATCATGGAAATTGCCATGAAAAACCTACTGTTTCAACGGGCGTGATTACGCAGTTGATAAATGTGAGCTTTTAGATTTTCTGTTGCACAGGGCTTATATTGGGATAAAGCCGTCTGAGATGAGAAGCAAACTGTAAATTCTCTCTCACGTTTTTTTTTTCTGATATCACGATATCACCCACATAGTGGTGATATAGTTCATGATTGCAAATCCGAGACTGGAACTGCTATTCCAGATATAAGACGGAGATGTTAACCAGAAGAGGTCGTAATGAGATATCCATGGCGGCGTCATCAATTTATGTGTATCTTCTATTCATGATTCAGAAATTCGAGTTTGAAATATGAAATAACAACAGTTCTGATTCATTATGCCACAGCGACGGCACAGAATCAAATTCAATGTACCGTAAGAACTCGTGAATCGGCCAGTATCTGCACTCAAACAGTTTTGTTCCAGATCGATATACAAAGTGTCGTGAGAATACGTGAACTGTGTACTTCAAAAAATCTAGATTTGGAGGGCACATTGCTGCCGAACAACCTTACACATAACGGCTATCCCATTAGTTTTACCAATAAGTATTCGGAACCTGGTATTACAAGTAAGGTACTCATCGATGTACCTCGGATGAAGACTTCTTTGGGTGCTCTTCAAACCTGATGGCGTCAGCAACACACTTATCAGACGGTTAATTTATGCATTACAACGCACTTATTGCTCAGCCATACCTGTCGTCATCTACACTATAACCCGAATTCCAAACGCATCAATTAAAGATGCATTGACATTCTAAGCCAAATCAAACTGCATACACCAATTTAGATGCGGGTGATCGGTCACCTACACTGACGGAACGGAGAGGAAATAAGGTCACCGAATGGCTGAACATACTCCGAAGCAGGTTAAATGTCTGACAGCTCAAGGTGTCACGTTGGTCACATAGTCGACACGAAACAGACGACTAGTTTCATTGATCACGCAACATCTTCTGAATGCACATCATCAACCGAACAGTATCGAAGCTTTTCGAATCGCTTACACGACTAGCGACAAACAGTGGTTACGCTTCGCGAGGGCTCATTTATCAAAAAGGTGCAACCCATCACTGTAAGCAACGTTAGTTGATTACCAGGACCAACGGTAGCCCGAGCCATAGTACTCAACAGTACAGCCGAAAGCTGAAAATGACGAACGCAAAGATCAGTTTGCTACTGACATGGAAGCGAACTCCAACCGAACGAGTGTGTTTCCAACGTGTGTGATTTCACTATTTGAACTATGGGCGAAGTTTAATTTTGCCATACGGATGCAATTAACCGAAGTACGTACTCGAGAAGAAGCGGCGAAATGTTACCGGATACTTCGTGTAAACTTATGTAGTTGACTTCTCTCGTAAAAAATATGTGTAAGTAAAACACACGCACGCTAAGTATAATCAGCCGTTCAAAAACAGGAAAACAATAATCGTAACAGAGATAAGGCCTTACGAATAGTAAGTTGCCGATCAATGCGGAGTTAAATCAGGTCACTGGGTTGAGACCGCTGACATATTAAAATGATGGATGAAAAATCATGTAGCCGAATTACACCAAGTGCTACAGTGGTAAGTCCACGTCAATACGACTGTGAAAAAGGCAAATCGTTCCACACGTAGACTTTTGCAAAAAAGTGCCCCATTAGAACAGAGGGACCAGAGTAACAGAGTTGTTTGCTCCCTGCTCTTACAAGCAACAGTTTCGTGTACTACCTCTATGAATTAAGGGATTTACTGGTGAGTCAAGTCCCATAAGGTTTCAGCACGACAGTGCTGGGAGAAGTTGAACAATAATCTATCACATGACACGTCCACTGTTCAAGGTCAGTCAAATACAATCATCACGATGATGGGCAGACTGAGTTAGTATTTCAGTGATCAATGATAGATACGTATAACACTGAATGGGACAATTGAATTTAAAGTTATGCCTCAAAGACACTGAGTTACAAACGGATGTAAACTTCATGAACTAGCGTAAACTCATGAATATAACGGAATATCGGTACCGAATATGTCCAGCGTAAAATAATGTGTCTTCAGAGTGAACTCGAAAGATTCACGAATCTTTGGGGTCGCACCAAGTAAACAACCTCAGAGATCGTTATAAACTATCAAATCGAAAGTAATCTTCGAGTCTAAAGATATCACAACCATTAACTGTTTAGCATAAGGTTAATGCTTAAAGATCTACCGCAAGAGGAAATGTGATAATTGCGTCTATGATTAGATCCAGCTCCAAGCTTTACATGCATGCGTGTTATAAAGTATTTGTACGTGACTCACCGCTGGCAAATATTTGATCAACTGGTCGTAACTGGTATCGGTGGAGATAAGCAAATCGGAGTCCGCTTGGATTGGTGTGAGGCGAACCAGCAGGTCAATAGCTGTGACGAGGTGTACGAAATAGGCTTCCGAACTATTTTGGGAGCTGAGACAACACAGACCAACACATCAAACACACATGAGATGTGATCAAATAGACGAAAATACAAATTTATAACTCGACACCATAACAATAACAGAACAATATAACAGCGCAGACAGGTTGAAAAGCCTTGTCGATGTAATTTATCATTTGAAGCATTTGATTTATTCCAAGTAACATAGCGAGATTGATAGATGACTGAGTGTAAATGTGACGCTTCCGAGCCTCCGACTTGGCTACGGGGTCTAACTGGTGAAGCACATGTCCTGTGGGAACATGCGGTTCCTGTCACCCTATCAAATCCATTTAAGGCCCAGAATGTTCATAATGAACAAATTTGGCGCATTGATTGTCGATAATATAAATGCAATGTCTGATATTAGCGTTGATGGGCCCCCAAGTCTATCAAGTATATCTCATGAATTATCTGATAAGTGTCATATGTAAGTGAAGTAGATGGGTAACTGAATCAAAATGTAACATTTTTGTGCTCCAGGAGCGGTTTTGTAGTCCAGTGTTAAAATAGATTAGTTGCCGGTTTATCGGCAGTTTCATGTTTCGTCAAAACAGCAAGAGGACAAACGTTGCGGGATGTTAACATTTCGATTTATCTCATCAGCCGCATACTAAATACAAACAGGATATACAACAAAGGCGCATGGCAACAACAGTTGAACGGAGTGCATTTTTAGGTCAAAATGGCGCTACCAGAGAACGTGAACCATCAATTTTTGTGCATACAACACTGGCTTTTTTTGTTCGATCAGAACAGCTTCACTGATGGCTAGAATGTTTGGGTTTGGGTGCCACAGCAACACAGTGAACCATCTGGTTGGATAGACGTTGTGACCTGTCCCCAGGATGTGCTTCGCAAATGACAATGCCGGGTTTCGCGTTCTGTTGCTCCTTTAACTGTCTGTTCGCTCAGCAGACTGAATCAACCATTTTGGGAGGTGTTCGACCATACGTTGACGCAAGCACCGGTCCGTTCTGCCGATATAGCTGTCACTGCAACTGCAAGTGAACTGATAAACACGTGAGACAGAATAGTCAAGTGTCACGTCTAGCGTTTCCATAACTAACTCCCCGAGTTGATGATGAGGCATAATACAGCTGCAGGGTATGCTCGATTCACAGCTGACTGAAGTTGATGACGCAGTATGGTAAACAAATAGTCTCCCACCACCACCGCCTCTTTTTTATTTGCTGTGTGAATTGCAGGTTTTTTTGTTGTTTCCTTGCTATGAACCGAGATAAATTTATCCGGATATCCGTTAGCAAGTAATGCGGTTGTTGGGAAATCTTCCTCCTGTGTCAGCCGGTCATCTGTACGGATTCATCGGGTCCTGTCGAACAATGTTTTACCTAAACTACGCTCGTAGGCCATGGGCGCAAAACTGGAGAACTGGAGGTATTAGCCGCTCCAAGTGGCTTCGCGATAAACCGACCGCTGCAGTGTGTCGTCAAGACGTCTCGTAGGTAAAACGTCTAGAAAAACTAGGCTTCTATTTGACTCAGTTTCGTAAGTAACAAACAAATTTGGATGTCTGGAGTCCATAAGGTTAAAAAATGGAAGAAACTTGTCACTCTCTGTAAAAATCAAGACATCATCGACGTACCTTATGTATAAAGTAGTCATAGAAATATTATCGACAACCTGTCTTTCAGTCATTCCAAGGAAAACATCCGGTAACGTTGGGCCTAGTGGGCTGCCCATGGCCACTCTATTAATCTGCTTAAAAACAACTTCTTCGAACTCAAAACGAATGTTTCCTGTACATAAGAAAATGAGATCCCTGAGGTAATCCAGAGGAAGAGGCAAGTTACAAAGAAAATTTACAGTCACATTTGGGGGAACATGCTTCATGTTTATAATTCCACCGAAAAACTTATCCACGCATTCCACAGGAGACAGATAACACTAGCATCCCTAACTAAGTGAGGCATGGGTCGCGAGCTCCATGTCGACTTGCACATTGGTATACAGTATAACGCTGTTATAACGGAGGTTGTGGGATCAGAAAATAATTCCCTGTGACTGACATATTGTCACAACGATTTTTATAACATGATACTATTTTGGCCTGATAAAAACGCAGTTGTTCCATTCGGCGTTGATCGCAATGGAAGACCCGTACAATGTACAGTAGTACTAAACCACGTTCAGTACGTATACATTTGCAAACGTGAAATAAAAGAGTGATATATACCTTTATTGATGTGTGCTATCAAAAAACTCCACTTCTATTCCCGCAATGATAAAAGAGGAATCGAGACTATGTTTCAAATGGAAGTGGCACACTATAGCCATACGATCCCCCATGTTAAACGTGGCCACGAGAGGCAATAATTCTTAGTCATCGGCAGAGTCAGCATTGAGTGTGTGGGTATCGCAAGGAACCTACAAACCAACGACCATTTTCTCCGATCGGATGAACAATCACCAGACCAAATGTGGTTGAATAATGTCCATCTGGCGAATATTGAGATTGGCACCATCAAATCTTGCTCGATTTAGGTGTCCGTAGCTCTTTGTGTGCATCACCCATTTTCGGTTAGCCACACCAAGCTGAATGGAACAAGTAATGGTGGCCTGTAACTAGCTGAACTGTGGTTTAACCAGTAAATTCTGTTAAAGCATGCGGAAAGACGTATGGAAATAGGTAATCTAAAACTCTCGATAAAACGGCATGCAGCATAGCCGAAATTGGTTTGAAACAGTATCGTTCGATGTGACCAAAATGAAACATACCCCTCGTGGTAGTAAACATGCTGCCTTCGCTTTGAAGCTGTTTGGTCACGTGACCCTGACCAATCACCAACACGCAGAATAATGGAGATCAGGATAAAGGTAATCAGAACGTAGACCCCGATGCGCGGCGCCGGGTTGTTCGCATGTGCACCAGGTGTGATGAGTCGAGGAGGCTAAAATCCAGAAAACGGTTATGCATGTTAGCAGGCAACCTGAGTCAACATAAAGCTGAAGTGAAAACCGGTCCTTTGTACGGCAGAAAGTGAATGTAGTGTTGCAAGCGCAAAAGATGCCTGCCTGCGAGGTTGTTCACTGCCAAAAATGCGCCACGAGATGAGTGAAAATACACGAACGCAGAAGATATTCTACACGGTTGACGTGTCTCCGTATCCGTTACCGGTAGGTCGGTGCCAATTTTTTTGTTGACACGTCCCACACAACAGAAACAGACGACGTCGACTGTCACCCCCAAGTTCTCGGTTTTCCTGAAGGTGAAGACTCCCACTAGTTTCAAGATGATATTTTCCCCATTTCCTCCATACTACTCATTAAACGCTGTGAATCTTACATGTAATCGGGAGTACACGGCGGCCCCACATGGCACACAGCTTAATCCCAAGTTGGTATTGACAGACGTTTCGATTTTGTACACTTATATCTGTAGAAGATGCATACCACAAATCCAAACTGGATGGGACACATGAACGAGAACACAACCCAGTATCATGACATGAAAGCTTGCTGATTTAACTGAAGGAATACCGAAACAGAGAAGATAGTTCACAAATAACTGCTTGTTAGAGTTGAAACTGGAATACAACGACTCTGCGGGCGAGCTGGCTAGATAGTATTTTGATTTAAACGTTTTGCTTTAGAAATGTGTTCAAGATCCCCAAATTTCATGACGAATACAGCAGGCGGACGCTTTCGATGGATCACACCTAGATTAGACACTGCTGAGTTACACAAACCTATAACATAGCAGTTGAAATGGTCAAGTTCCAATCTGTGGCCTCAGGTCTGAAACTGATAGAATTCAGGCTCAAACAGTTCGTGTGGATGACAGAACAATGATCCATAGAGTGGTTGTGTGTAATTCCAACGAAGATCGTAAGATAACATAATCACTTTTTGTATCCTACTCACTCTATCGTTCACAGTATTTTACTGTGAAAAAGCAGAGAATTTTCCTAGTTAATAAAGGAAGTAGCTTACGACTATGTAAACGCCAAGGATAATTGATCCAACTGCAGATAGACAAATAGACAGAAATGGAACGAATCATCCTCAACACTAATCCGGTATAAAGAATGAGACATTCTTTAAGCAAGCCAACGAAGTGATTTGTCACACAACATATGCGCTTGTTGCAGGACAAACCAGACAATGTTATAACGGTAGGTTGCTCATCCACACATGAGGCCTCTTACAGAGAATACCTCAGAAGATAACGTTACACAGTGGAAAGCGTTATACCAGGCCGACGACAAGTGATGTATCTGCGATTATCAGTAATATAGATGAATGGGCGTATTGATGGTTTTTACAGGCTAAAAATTCAAAACAGACCGGCGTCAAGTGCGTCCATTCATGGAAAAGTCGATAGAGCCGTCCGTGTTCCTGACCACATTAACTTTCGACAAACAGAAAAGATCCACCAATTCAGCATGAACGACATACTTGAAAGGCTCATGTGAACGTCTGGTTTTCAATGTAAATTAGAAGATTACGAGAAAACAGCCGACGACACCTAATTAATTCTTCTGTACGAACAAAAATGATTGCAATAAAAAGTGGTACCTGGTCTTAAGAATAACTTCCGAATTTTGCACAAAAATGTACGTGACGTCCCGGTCCACCATGCTTAAAAGTTTAATGATTACCTCGAATCTTTGGTGTCAGCTCAGACTTGAAAGTTGTGGTTGAATATGATCAGCGTTACGCTAAAGAGGCTCGCAAAATTACATACCCACTTAGTCAGACTAGCGATAACTGAACTGTATGAACCAGTGCATCATTCCTCCGCAAGGAAACCCCTCTCCTCTACTAGAGACATTATCAACCTTGAACGGGTATCTCGCATTTTTAGCGGACAATATACATCTCGTTGGTGTAGTGTAACTTCCGGAGTTTATCACCTGAAGGAAGTTCGACATTACCGGAATGTTCAGTGCTGTGACCAAAACGTCAGCCATAAGTAGATTTAAACAGAAGGCTGGCAGTGAGTGACTCTTAGTTATTAGTGACACGCAGGCACACAATACACCGGTCAAACATTCCGTAAGTATGAGTCAAGTTTGTCAGCCGGACAATGAGGTGGCCCACATATTTTAATCTTAATCGGCAAGAGGACTTCTCTAATAGGTCACAGGGGATGAGAGTTGACGAATGTATCACACAGTGTACCTTAGCTATCGCTTGGATATTCCACCAACAACGGAACGTATGCAAGCAGTACAACAGAAGGTTACTTGAGTACAGCCAGATGAGTTCGATACGAGTCAAAATTAAGCATAAGATGTTCGATCACCAACGCATTATTTCGAACACAAAAGTCATGCGAAACAACAATGAAAAGTCAAAAGAAAACACAGTAACAGCATGTTTTTATGTACACCCGATAGAAACAATCACATAATCATGAAAGACATTCGATTCACCATGTTAGGTTTTGTTGACCGATTACAATGGAGTGTATAGAAGAATATCGTGAAATGAACTGAAATACAATGAGGGCCAAGAAAATAACCAAATCAAGAGTATTTAGGGCTACCAGCGAGATCGCAGCAATAGCCAACAGACGAAGAACACCAAAGCGGCAAAACACAACAAATAACAATACAAACTTGCATTCGAACCGTGTCTGCCCAATCCCAACACACGAGACATGGTGGAACGAAGGAAACCCTCGGAACGATCAAAGGTGCCCGTCATACCGCTCAAGAGCGTGTTATGTTCGCGCAATTCATCTCCTATGCGAATGGACAGGTTTCGTAGACTGGAAACTTTACGAGTGAGTTCTTCATCTAATTTCGTAAATTCGTCTTCTAATACAGGCTTGGGAGGTAAAGGGAGATCAGAGGTATACTGAGGTGTTGTGCTTTGTGGATAATGGGGACCGATATTCCGCGTTTTAGTTGTAGGATTAGGCGGATAGATAGGCTTCATATTGGAGAGGCTGTAGAAGATGAAAATCGTATGGATAAATTGATAAACGGTAATGTATGGAAAGAGTGAAAGCATTTGGTGTACATTAAGTGATTAGTACATAATAACCTTGAGTACAGACAACACATTTGAACTAATTTAAAGAGCAACAGAGGGCTACCCATGTTCGGGGAGAGTTCAAAAAAAAGTAAGTGAAATATGGACGATAGCGGTTGGAAGACACGTATAAATGTGTAGACGGCTGGATAATTATAGGCTTGAAAGATACTATATTACTGTGCAGTGTTGAATTTCATCCGGTTTTAGAGTCATACAGGAGGATATGAAGAAAACCCCATAAGTCTCAGGCGTCAAAGACATAACACACAGGAATACGGAGTTCTAAGACGAAATCAAACCAGTAGTATCTTTATTCACAAATGAGCACTATCTCCGGAACAAAAGCATACAGAGCTGCAACGGCCTCCGGAAAAAATCTGTAATCAAGTCAAGTAAATTAGAGGATGCTAAACATGGAGGATAGGTGAAAAACAAACTGTTTCCTTAGGTTATACAATGAAGAGGAAAAACAACTTCACAGCTTTTACGCTGTAAGACGTTTGTCTCCATGTGACTGAATACTGTCAGGCTTCTCAAACCCAAACAAAAACAATGAAAGTAATCTAGGTTCAGACCAACAACTGCGTGATTAGTAGGCAGTACCGATACCGGTTAACCATCTCAAGCTAGACCGTTAACATCATATGGATGAGATATGGCAGTAAAAATATGAAACTAGACATAGGAAGCAGTGACTCAGGAAACGAGTCATACTATCACCGTTAGATGAGGAAAGTCAAAGTAGCCACAGAGAGAAGCAATAAACCTCCTGAATTAATAAGCCGAGAAGGGTGCGACAGCCAATTTGGAATTGGGAAACGTAATGGTACCATGGTAACACGGACCGAATATGTTCCCCAAATGGACAGTTGCTCGTGCCCACAAGGAAACAACCTCTGAATCACTTTTGCTGGAGTGCCCTAGCCTCCAAATAATTTTTACGAACTTACTCAACGGCGCTCTAGCTTGAACACAGTCGGTCACACTTCACACCTCGAGCACTCAATCCACTAAATACAGCTCACACTGACAAGACGCAAATTGTGGCGAGTAGTCAAGCCGGAGACGCGTGTATTCTGACATTCAAAAGAGTACCTCAATGAGGCTGTGAGATATGACCAACGCCCACAAAAGGTAGATCAAGAAAAATATGAGATCAAGCAAGTAACCACCGCGTAAAACCGGTCCAACGGCCGAAAAGTTACGGTAGAAAATGAAAAAACAGGAAACGTCAGCCGGACGAAAAAGATCGTGCGAAAGTGCACGTGATGTTGGAGTGAAAACCTTGCTGCGTTGTGGACTGAAACTCCGCTTCATAAACGTGACCGCAAGGGCAGAACGAGAACGTGCAAATTAAACGATGAAGATTTTGGTTTATCAAACGACTTTTCGCCATAACATTACGGGTTAACTGAAAGGATTATTTGGGCGTTGTTTTTAACTCAAGCCTGCTTCAATTAACATTGTCAAAAAGTAGATCACATGAACCATTTATTAAGGCTCAGGCCGCTGTTGGTTCTGACAACGCTCTACAGGGCAGTAGATTAATGAAAAAGCAAAAATGTAGGGAAAAGGAAGAAAACAAGACTACTGGAGTCACAGGAAAAAGAAAACGCGACACCTCCGCGAATGAAAGTTCATCATTAACTGAGACACACTGCTATGTCAGCCAGCGTTTCCAACCAAGAGTGTGGATGATCGTCAATTCATCAACCGAGTAAACGACATCTACCAACCACTTTCAATGGGACGATCAAGATCTCCATAGACCACGACTGACTCACTGCTTGGTCACCTCGTGGTTTCTTCCAACTGTCAGTGACCCCGTTGAAAAATGCACGTTATAACAGAGGTACAGTCGGAAAACGAAGTACGGAACACAACCAGCGCAGATCGTGCATTTTCATTACCTCCGTTATCGGTCGCTAACTTAGTTCTCAAACAGGCATCGACGATCTGTGGAGTCGCTCATACCGTCAACCTATTTGATACAGCCTAAGTGATGGAGACAACCGTGGTCGGCTACGGAGAATCTAGAGGCACCATCTACACGAATGGACCATGCCCTTGAACCACGAAGCAAAACTTATGATGCACGACAAATGAACCTCTTTCGCACACCACGAGTGACGATGGATGGCGAATGTATTACATGCCTTCGTCATCCTTGTAGACATCTCAGCAGCAATATTGCAATCTGGTTAGATGACACTACCCAGGTAGATGATACGATGGACAGCCTCCAGAGGCCCGCTTGCAACAACGAAAACTGGGTCACAGCCAATCTAACCTAGTAATGATAATTAAAATTTTAAAATTGCGAAATGTGTACAGTACAGATTAGCTATATCATTTAATCCGTTCAGCAAGGTCTACATGTTCTCGGCAGAAAAACTGGGTAAAATGATGTCGTTTGCATACTCAACACCAGTCAGATTACTACCGGGCAAAAGACCCAATCCAAGGTCTTCGGAACTTCCTTCCAGAATATCGCTCATCACGAAGTTGAAAAGAAAGGAAGAGATCATTCACTCTTGTCGAACGCCGCTTGGAATAGAGTACGCTCGAAATGGCCTCCCAGAAATGAGTACTGCACTCACAGAGAGCATACAACGGCTTCACTGAACTGACATACGTTATTGGGACTCCTCTACAAAAAAAGCGTGTTGGCCAACTGTTATAACTGAATCCTACTGAACGCGAACGCAATAACTGCTATGAGCAACGATGAACGAATAACGCGAATAGAAGCCCCTTCCGATTGGTCACCCAAACTGCGAACGACAAGAACCAATGAGAACACGGACAAAGCAGACTCCGGATAGCAATGTATTTAGCCACCAGACGCTTTGTAAATTTACATGAGAAATCGGTCTGTATTTATAGAAAAATCATGATCTTGCGGTGGCGTGAGCGCGCGAAGAAATATTTGAATCCCACGCCGATGCATATCTCAGTAACGGCTCAAGCTATCCGATTTCTGACAGCAGAATCGTATTCTACGGGTCAGGTTTACCCTGGCCCTAACACCAACCAAAGTAGAGGCGGTCATTAGGTCAAGAATATTACGACCATTAACAGAGAAAAAGGGCGTAGACACTTCAGTATTTGTCACACGGTGAAAATATGATATTTACACCAGCGACCAGATCGGAAACTTATCCGTTAGCTTATCTGTTTTTTTGTTTTAGAAGCCGCCACAATGAGACACATGAGCATTTATGATGCAATAGTGATAGTGTTTAGACCTCTGTGGTTGACAAATGATATCCTGACACCTTGTCTGACAACGGGAATGACTGTTGGTGAACACCAGTCATCAGGCATCTCCTCAGCTTCGCAAATGCAACGCGGGATTGTCGGCAGTTTAGGAAATATCTCACTACCTTCTTTTAAAACAACTGAGGAAAGAATGTCCGGACCTATGGCGTTGTTACGCCTCAATAATTTAAACTCTAAAACCAATTCAGTTTGCGACAGAGGATCGTAGGGAATGCCACAACTAACAACACAATCTCCGTCACCATAGCTAAATGAACTGGCTCAGGCCAGCTGAATTGTCCTCGAGTGTTAAGCTCATGCCATGTCGATGTGACAAGCAGTACATTCGTGGACTATCATTCTCACATACACTCTCACTAACACCTTGTCGACCGTCAGTGCAAGCATGAATCAAGAAAACAGCACCAAATTATTCCCTGGTAAAAACGCCTTTTGTATTTCCTTGGTGCGCTCCGAAACGTAAGCCCTACGGTCCTTAGGCAGACTCTTCGTAAGCTTGCATTTCAGCAGACGGCAATCATTGTTGGATTCGGAGTTAGGTGGTATCAGTCGACGTTTGCTCATGAATTCTGGTGAATCAGGAGAAGTTCGCTTTGGTCGTATCCTCACTGCTCTTTTGTAACACATCTTTTCGCATGAGATTCACATAGCTGTTGAGGTTTCTGCTCAGCGCTAGTTTGGGTCACTCTAATGCTGTGACCCAAGCAGCTTGCGTGCCAGTGTTGTTTGAAAGGTGTTTTATATAACCTTATCGCCCAATTTCTGAGTACTTCACGTTTCCTGATAAAACAATGAAACGGATGAGGCACGAAAAACAGCATGATCGGAGTCAAAATGACACTCCAACCTGAGCAACGATCTTCAACGGAGTTGCGTCACTGGTAGATCACAGTGATGTGATCGATTTGCGTCCATGGTTGAGTTGCACAAGGTGATCTTCACGAGACGCATGACCATCCTTTGTACAGAAATACGTTACTCGATATATGGACTCATGAGATGTGCGTAATTGTAACAACTGATCGTCATTGTCAGTGCATCACGCACGGGCACCGAACATACCACCTAGCCGCTTCTCGTCTGGAGTACGACGGTCGGACTGTGCGTTCATATCACCAGCAAGCACAACGATGTCCGAGTGTTTAGTTCATCTCAGAATATTTAAGTGTGTCGTAGAAGGCGTTACTGACATCGTGTGAATTATTGTCTGTTGGAATATATGAAGATATGACAAATAAACAGCAACCTTCGGGTTTATGCGACTGATTTTAACTGAAGTATTACGTCTTGCTGCACATAGACGATCATTCACTGGGATCCAGTCGGGCAGGTTCTGTTATGCATTTGAGTTCAGTGCAGTCTCTACTCCATTCTGACCGCCAGATCCGGCCTAATCGTCACCAGAGAACTTGAGAAAAAACCGCTGGCTTACAGTATTAGCCATGGGCAAATTCAGGTGAAGGACAATGTTGTGATCGTGAAAGCATGTTTCGTAGACAGTACATATTCAGTTCTATATCCGAGAGTGTGATCACCAGATCAGTTTGTTGACTTATTTGTCGAAGAATGCAGACGCTGAAGGCACCATTATTTACCAGTTGTCTTGGCTTGAAAAGAGGACCATAAACAGCAGAAAGCGGAAGAAGTGAAAGCAAGTGGACTGGTCTGTTGAAGCAAGGATGACTCCTCGCACATTTAGACCACGAAACGGGAGTGATCTGCTGGATCTTACCCCGAGTCTTTGACTCAAAAGTCCAATCTATGGAACGACAGGAAATAAGGTTACCCTGAGGAACATCACCCGGAATCTGACTCAAAACTCCAACTTTCGTTATTCGAAAGATGACAGCGCCGCAACTATGGAAATGGTTTTGCTGCAAGCTGCATGCTCTTATGATCACTACCAAGGGGGACAGCAGTGTGACAGACAACCCAATGAGTGTAACTGCATTTCTTCTACCTGCTCCTCTTTGACGTGTCAGGACCAAACTTTTAGCTAGTATGGCTATTTCCAGATTGAGACAGTACACACGCCTCACCACCACGTCAAGGTAACAGAATAGGTAAAGTGTGGAAAACTCCCGCAGCCGTTACGATACATGCGCAACCCCAGAAGTGGTCGTAGGCCAGAGGACGACATTCTAAGGCAACCGCAAATCAGATGAACCCCAAGCGGATGTACCAACCTTTAAAAAGTGATGCAGTGGGAAATACCGTTGGGACACCAGCGAACATGAGCGATAAAATCAGAGGGTCACACAACCGAACCAGCGTACATTGTCTCCAAGTTTCGAAGATACCGTACAACACGGACGACTCAACCCAGAAAAGTTACTGGACAAATGAGTCATTATCACCATCATCCGAACAGTTATAAGCTTAACCAGAACGTAATGTGGCCCGGGTCACCTCTCACCTCAACAGTGACGTGGAATATCCTAGAAGAAAACGCTACCAAGAAGGTTGAAAATTATTAGAACAACACTCAGCGGAATAACTAGAAATACCATGGATACAAGTACGCTGTTGACTGCGACACATCGCCATCTGGGATAGCGTTTTTAACCAGAGGTTTCAGTAATCACGAGGACCCCATCCAGGCAGGCGACACCTACCCACTTTGCTCAATGGAGCAGTCAAGGTCTTCATATTTCGTGACTACGTTGTTGCCTGACCACCACGCGGTTTTACCCAACTGTTGGTGTTCTTTGTATGTAATGCCTGGTACGGCAAACGATCAGATGACATACGGAGTACGTGACCCAACCATCGCAAACTGTGCAACGTAATTAGTTGACCAATTGATCGCCCATACCGAGCGTTCCGGAATACGCACCAGCGAACGGCCACATTACTCACGCGATCAGTCCACTTAATAT
>LUCH01005382.1:14405-42287 GCA_013368495.1 Paragonimus heterotremus | reverse complement strand
CAGAACCCTTTTATAAGCTGTTTAAACAGACACTCCAGACTGGCATCCTCCCTAGTGCATGGAAAGGGGCGACGGTCACACCCATATTTAAAACGAGTGAACGACACCCTCTGGCTAGCTATCAGCCAACCAGTCTCACTAGTATTCCATGCAAGGTAATGGATCTCCTATTAAAGCGTGCCACCCTTAACCACTTCTTATCAAACCATCTTTTTTCCTCTACCCATCATGGCTTCCTTCCTAATCGGTCATGCAAAACTAATATGCTTATTTTCATGGACAGCCTGACGAAAGCCAGGGACAATGGCCTTCTCTTAGATGCCACCTTTACGGATTTTCCAAGGCTTTCGGCCGTGTCCCACACGGCCCCTGAAACATAAACTGGAGGCTTATGATATTCAAGGAGAGGTTCTTAGCTTGACGGTTTCTTTTCTTGAAAACAAAACGTTTAGAGTTAAAACCGGATCAGGCTTTTCATCTCCCCCTTTCATTTCTGTGGAAGTTCCCCAAGGGTCACTGCTAGGACCTCTGTTATTTCTCATCTATAAAAATTACCTTCTGAATACTATTCCTAGCAACGCCCTACTATACGCCGATGGCCTAAAACTCTGGAATGCCGCTGATCCCAGTGCATTACAGATTGACCTTGACGTGACTAAGCTTTGGTCGGACGATTGGAGTCTCACACTAAATGACAGTAAGTGCACACATATGTCACTCAGTGGGGGTTCTGGCAACGCCTTCGTGATTCACAACGCACTCGGTACGGTGAATGTAATGGAGACCGAGCTGAAGAAAGATCTGGACATCTGGCCGTCGTCTATCTTTTGCGCATCACTACGAGATGGCAGCGAAAAAAGGGTTTGCTACTCTTAGGATGATTAAGCGCACTTTACCCGCATAGACAAGAAAATGTTCCAAATGCTTTACGGGGTTTATATAAGACCGCTCCCCGAGTATGTTAATCAGGTCGTGTATACCGGCCTGAGGAAGTACATCTTAGCCGTTGAGCGTGTCCAGCGCGTGGCTACCGAACTAGTCACAAACCTCAGTGGCGTCGCGTACGAGTCTCGATTCGAAATTCTTGATCTACACCCACTTGAATTTCGACGGCTCCGCGGTTATTTAACTTTCACACACTTTCTCTTTAGAGTAGACCTCAATGATCAGTCCTTCACCATCGCGAATTATGACGGTCGGTTAAGAAATAACATGGAGCTTTTCAAGCTTCTTCCTCTGACCTCTCTTAGACAGCAGTTACTTTCCCAGAGGGTTGTCAACCTCTGGAACAGTCTCCCTGCGGAGGTCGTCGATAGTGCTTCTAACGATCGCTTTAATGCATTACTCGACTCTCATTTTTCAAAAATTCTTTTATGCTAGTAACCTAAGTTTGTTTTTTGACATTGACTGTAATTTCCAAGACAGGCGCTGCATCCCATCTCCACTGAATGCCTTTCAGATCAACAGACGCCCGCTTGGCGTTGGACAAGAGAAGCAGACCGGATCCGTGACCCTTGGGCCACTGCCTCGAACCCGTGTGTCAGTCGCTGTAATCGCTGAAATTTACTGATGGCTGTCCAGTGAATCCTCGCCATCTCTACTACTGTATGCTGAATTCACTAGGAAGACAATGTTTTAGCTATCGCAGTTGGAACGCCGCCAAACCAGTCCGACATTTGTTTGAATTGTGAAGGTCGACTGAATTTTCCGTCGACATTCGTCCTCTTTTGCGGCGATCGTGTAATTGTGCTGACCGTTCTCCCACGTCTAACCCCTAGAGCCTTTAACTATTGCGTTGAAGTCCACTTGAGGACGATGATTTATTCGATAAATAAATTTTTTGCTGATTCATCGTCTTTTCACGACGACTACCGATCCGCATTAGCACAAAGCCGGGGAAACCTTCAGTGTACGAACATATGGACTAGCATCCCAAAATTGTTGAGCCCGATCCATAGGTTATTTTTGTCGTTTTTCGTTATTTATCGCAACTTTTATATACGCCGGGCTTAGTTTTTCCTTCCTGATTTGTATAATTATACACACTTATACAGTGAATTTCACGCTTATGTTCCACTAGTTACTGGGTGCTCAGTTCGCTAGGCTCTGTTGCATCATTCTGAGGTTGCTGTGCTTTGTTTGATTAGTTTTGAAGGATGGCCCTAAGGTTCATTATTTACCTTGAGAATAAACAGTATTAACCATTTTTTATCCTTGCACCAACTACTGTAACCGTTTCCCTTACTCTTATCCTGTCTGAGCCCTGTACATTTCTGAATGTCAAAATGAGATATTCCTCATCATATTCTTTCTTGAGTAGCTTATAATTCTTACCACTTCTTGATGCATGAACATTCATTTTGCCCCGACCCAACCATTGATCATTTGTTTGATTGAACTCAATTTCGTTTTATCGTCCCCATTACTGGACGGTACCTAGTTGTCAAATTTGTTGTACGGGCACATTCTTTATTCAATTTCTGAGGATTTTTCACATTCGAGGCAAGATATTTAATTTTCACTTACATTGACTCGATCAGTACCGTATTAAATCCAGTTTTCACGAGCGTCTTCTCATTAACCACTTCGCAGATAGATTATCTTCTTTTCCGTTGGATATGCAGAAAGGCATTTTTGAATCAACAGATTACGCATAATTCGTTGTGAAAGTGGATTGTTAGCGAACAACTCAATACTGAGCACGTGTATTCGTTCCTAATCCTGTGTGTTTCTTCAAATTTTGCAATTAGATATCTCAGTTCCTTAGCCGTGGTTCACCGCGGTAGATGCCGGGAAAACGCCTTGGGCTTTCGTATCCCTAATCAGGTTCCGGACGACCCAGTACACTGGTTAGTGCAGCTTGAGCTGTAGTCCCAGTCAGTGCGCATCTCTATCCATACAGCCAATTTCACAAACTTGGTCACCGCGTCGCCGATGTCGGTCGCACCCTATGTCAGAGACGTCATGATTAGACCACCTGAAAGCAACCTTCAGGACGCACTGAAGAGCGCATTCTCAGAACGTGTCGTCGTATCAGAAGAAAAGCGACTTGAGCGGGTTCTTAGCGATATGCAGTTAGAAGACCTTACTCTATCTCATTTGCTTTGGCAGTTGAGACAGGTGAGACAAAATCATAAGGTTGATGACAAACTCATGAGCCACTTCCGAATGCGGAGATTGCCTGACTCTGTGCAAGCAATTATTTTTTCGGTCATGTCAACGAGTTCTTTGGATGATTTGGCAAGATCGGCCGACCCAATCATCGATTATTTTCCCAACAAAATTCATCGGGTGGAGGCACACAAAGACAACATAACCGCCCATTTAGTAGCACGATTGATATTATTTGGTCTATAACTCCAGGCTCTTAAAGCCCTTCGATTTCTCCCCGCTTTCAGAGGACGTAGCTGTTCCAGGTCGCGTTCAAGAACGAAACGCTGCTGGTATCATCACAAATTCGGAGCCAAGGCATGGAAATGTATTAAGCCGCGCACTTTCCCAACCTCCTCGGGAAACGCGCGTGCCAGCAAGTGGTGGTGACAACTGTTGTTAATAGTCTTACTCCTGGTCGCCTAATTTTTATATCTGGCAGAAATTCTAGGCTGCGTTTTCCAGTAGGCACGGGTGCTCAAGTCAGTGTCGTGCCACCTGGAAGGGGGGATACGCTTTGTTTGACACCCTTCACGTTACAGATCGGCAGTGGGACCCCAATAGGCACTTTTGGCACCCCCTCCCTCAGGCTGGAGGTTGGTCTGCGGCGTGCTTTCCGCTGGGTGTTGATCATTGCCGATGTGCCAGGTGCCATTTTGTGCATGGACTGCTTAAAGCATTTTGTGTTGGTTGTCGACGCGGGTCACCACAAGCTCCCAGGTCCTCCAACAAGTACGTCCAACGTATACACCATTTTCTCGACGTCCGTCTCCAGCCAGTCGCCTGAAAAAACATGCGGGGATGATATATACCGAGCAGTACTGCGTGAACTCACGAAATTGACCAATCCATCCAACGAGTTGTGAAGGACGTGGTACATCACATCAAATCGAGTGGCCCATTAGGTTTCCATTCACCACGAAGACTGGTACCAGACAAGTTACGCATCGCTCCTGATGAACTTCAACACACGCTAGACACGGGTATAATTTGCCCTTCCGATAGCCCATGGACATCTCTGCACACGGGGCCAAAAAAGAAGGAAAGCGATTTTCGACCCTTCGGAGACTACTTTGGATTGAACAGCGCCGCTATCCCAGATACCTACCCTGTGCCACACGTTCACGACCTAACTACTCGTCCTGCAGACAGAAAAATCCTTGGCAAAATTGGTCTTGTCCGTGCCTACTACCAGACACCGGTGGCACCCGAAGATATACCCAAAACAGGCATCACTATTTCATTTGGTCAGTTCGAAGTTTTGCTCATGCCTTTGGATCCTTTTTGGGGCTGCACAAATGTCACGACGTCTGATTAATGAAGTCACCCATGGGTTACACTTTGTTTATACATACACTGAAGGCATCCATGTGGCTAGCTGTTCCCCGGAAGAGCACATTATCCTCCGGTGGATTTTGTTTCAGTATCGAGCGTCCTACGGCCTTACAGTCAGCGGAGCTAAGTCCAAACCCTGTTAAGCCTCATTAACTTTTTTTAGTCCACGGCATCTCGGTGGATGGGGTCAAACCGCTCGATCCCAAGATTGAGACCGTTCGATTGTGCTAGCTCCCCGACACACTTCCCAAGATCCGCTGCTTCAGTGGATTTGTGAGTTACTACCGTCCATTTATTGCCAACTGCGCCGAACTTATGCAACCTCTGATTGATTTGCTTCGGGGCGATAAACGTCTTTTGCATCTCACCCTTGAAACCACCACGGCTTTCATCATCGTGACGGAGGCGCTCGCCTCTGCGGTCATGTTGCATTATGGGCAACCGGAAGCGCCGATCAGCATAGCCGTGGATGCATCCAACAAGGCCATAGGTACAATGCTACAAGAAGCAATTCAGGGGACTTGGTAGCTGATTTCAATCTTTTCCCAATGCTTCAGTCATACCGGAACGCGATACGGCACCTTCGTTCGTGAACTCTTAGCTGTGTATTTGATTGTGCGCCATTTTCGCCACGCACTTGAGGGCCGTCATTTCATTATTTTCACGGATCACAAACCTCTCGTGTACGTCTTTCGGAATTGCTTCGACTGACATACACCTAGAGAAACTCGACAGCTGGACTACATAGCCCAGTTTTCTACGGGCATCCGCCATATCTGCAGTTCCGCAGACGTCGCCCCGGATACTCTACCAAGGAGGCACAGCGTGTATACAGCCACCGACTTTATCGTACGTCGCAACATAGCTGCACAACAACAGTCCACGTTCACGGATGATCTAAAACGCACGAAATTACGCATTGTCACAGTGCCATTGACATCTTCGGCTGGTACCATTATATGTGACAATACGCTGGGACACCCCAGGCCAAGCGTGCCACATTCGTTAGGAGGAGTAGCTTCAAAGCGTTGCATAACCCACCACACCCAGGAATACGCGCATCACTAAAACTGATTGCGGATCGATCCACTTGACCTAACATGAACCGGGACGTGCGGCATTCTGCTCGTCGCTTCCTTGCATGTCAGCTTTCCAAGATCAAGCAACGTACGAGCAGACCACTGGGAGCTTTCCCAACTCCCGACGATTGTTTTGAGCATGTTCACTTGGACCTCGTCGGGCCACTTCCACTTTCTCTGGACTACATCCACCTACTCACATGTATCGACCGGTTCACCCGCTGGCCAGGAGCCATACCGCTGTCGGACCGTCAACAGTATCTGTCGCTCGCGCTTTTGTCGGGCACTGGATCGCACGCTTTGGTTGCCTGTCGACCATTACAACTGACCGCAGTACGCAGTTCGAAACAGTCTTATTCTGGCAGCGGCCAAGCTGGTGGGCGTGCACCAAGCGCGCACCACAGCATATCACCCACAGGCAAATGGATACGTAGAGCGTTTCCATCGTTAGCTCGAAGTTTCATTACGTGCCTGTGAGCGGATGGATTGAACAGAAGCTTTACTCCTACTTCTATTCGGCATTCGCAACTGTGTCAAGGATGGCAGTACGACCCGAATGTCACTCGTCTGTGGTTGTCCTTCATGCCTTCCAACCGATTTCTTCCAACCGTCAGGCAAGGCTGCTGTCAACGTCCAGAACTACGCCAACAGACAGGGCTGCGTGTAATCGGTAGACCGTGAATATCTCCGTTATCTTATGGTGAAAAAATAATTCGTAGCTATTAAAGTTGTCGAAAATTCGTGATATGTTGCAGAACCTAAAATCCTACAAATCTGCTCCGTAGAGATTTCTTTGTTGCGATCTTCCGAAGACGTAAGAAAGAAATGTGCGCTTATTCAACGGCATAGGGATTAGTGGAAAGATGACACAGAGTCGCATTCTTCGTTATTTCGAAAATATGAAGGTATAACATAATGAAACTCGACGTCATAGACGTGGAAACACATGCTTCCATTTAAATTCGGACGTAATTAAGCAACCAAGTGTGATTATAATTTCGACGTTCGAACTGTTGTTGAAACATGAATACTGAGCTTTATACAAAACTACGAACGTGAGAAACGCCCATAACCTACTTCAACGTAGGATGATTCACCATGCCTCACCACTCGTTGGTACCACTGTTGTTAACTTTTCCATAGAATCAGGATGTACGCTGGAATGGAAACAAGGTGATCTGCTGAAAGAATGACATTAAAGAACACTCCCAGCTAAAACGATTACGACACTTATAACGGCAACTGTGAAGTGCGCCGGTATTGTGCCTCAAGGCCGAAGTGAGTTGAAAACGGCCGTTTGGGCGCGAAAAGAGATTCTTCAAATTTTTCATGAAATATTAAAACGCATATTACGGGACAAATATACATACCTTATCGAGTATAACAAAAGCGTTGCAATGAGAAAAATCGGCTATACCTAAACATTGTCCATATTTGCACTTTTGTTGTGAAAAATGTGTCGCCACTTTTTTCGACAAGGGCATCATGTTGGCTTTCGTCATCTATTCTACCTCCTGAAAATGTTTTCGTCGGAATTTCCGTGGTAGAATACACAATTTTATGGCAGAAACGCACAGTTATGCGTGGGTTTGTGGATATGATTGAATTTGTAATCCTCGACACGTTGCGTTTACATTGCATCGTACACGAGAAATCACGGTAATTCTTAATGAAAGCTATGCCGCCACGGTTGCTGGTTAATTATTCACTTGAATTATTTGTTCAGCTTGGTTCCTTTGTAGTATTTCCAGTGGAAAAGTGTCTTCGTTTTCACCTGGTTGTTTCTACCTACGGTATAGTGTAAACATGGATAACACGTCCCACTCTATCAGTAACAACGTGCGTATTGTTTTGTTTATGGCTTATTGACTATTCTTGAATGTAGCTTGCCACGTGTGCGCGAGTCAGTACTCATTTATCTAACATATAATGACCAAATTAGATATTCATTATCTATCTGATGAAAACTGATTCCCACTTCTACCACTTCAGCTACAACCCTCCTATCTTTGTATCATGCAAGCTTATGATTCCGATGACAGTTGGCCTATGGTTTCGCCTGCTACAGACTTCAATGACGGCTGCCATTTTGTCAGCTCATTTTTGGCCAGCACTGAAGGAGATCATAACAACGTATCCCCAACGGTCTCAATACACGTATATTTTTAATTCTTCCGATTTCTGCTTATCAACGTTAATCACAGCTTAAGTGAACTTGACGATTGACTTCGACGCGATTTTCGCTGGGTTTTCGTGGTAGCCGATATATATTTCCTTATTACTGTGATCGATTTCCTCCTACTTTTCGACTTGTTGGTCGACAAACGTCGATCACGTTTGACTGACACTTCAACAAGACTAGATGTTCGGGGTAAGCCGTCGCATACGGCTGTGATCAGTCCAATGCTAGCCAATCCCGTATTTGGCAGGCCTTACGGGAAACTCCTCTCCGAATCCCCTCAAGTGGTCCGCCCCGCCAACGAACTACCGGCCGTGGCAACCGACGTCGCACATCACATTGCCACACGGGGGCCGCCAGTTCGAAGTCGTCCACACAGTTTGCCCCAGAAAGTTGAAAATTGCTCAAGCCGACAACATACGACTGCGTGAAAACCACATTGTACGGTAAAAAGTGCGTTCTTATGTGCTGAGTACACTATCGACGACGAAAGCGCCGCCATCTTGTTGCGCGTGTAACTGCAATGTTCAAGGAGATCACTAGAGAAGTGCTTACCTTGCACTCAGACACTGTTTCGAAAGGGAGTCGTGGAGTCCCTCCCTTCAGATGCTTTTGGACACGGCGATTTGCAAACGTCGTCATTCTGTGAAGAAAGTTCTTCACGTGCCAGTCAACCTGCACAACCTCACGACGTTCGCACTCATAGTTCGAATGTATTCCATACTCCCATAGCAGCTACTCACTATGGGTCCATATTTTTTGAATGGTGAAGGCTAGGAAGTCTCTTGGGCGCATTCTCTTCTTCAACCGTCTGTTCGCGTTCTCCGTCCTATTATTCGTTCGATTGCTGAAGTAGACAACGTCGCCTTGAGCACGGATGGCCCACTTCGGCTTGATGTACAACCAATTACACAGCAATTAATTCATAAACTTATCCTTTCGGCCGATGATGTACAGATCACGTTTAAACCTACGGTTAACAGTGTAACAGTGCAACTTACTCTTCCTCATTTCCGGCCGTAGCAATTCCGTGGAAGAGAAAACGACTGCGAACAGAGTTTTTCTTCCAGCAAATATGACGGACGGATTTTGCCCACTTACATGCCTACGTATAGCATCGCGTACATGAAAGTAACACAGCAGGGTGTCGCAGCCGAACAATACACGGGCTGCCCTGATCTGCGCAGCCATCTCATCCATGATATATGTTTTCACCGCAATCGGATCGCCCATCATTTCCCAAAAATTTCGAAATTTCTACGTAGTTAAGCATAATTTCCACTACGAACGTACCCGTACATCACCGGTCGGCTGTGTCCCACACCGTCTGTCACTAGAAACTGATATAAATTCCAACTTCGAAAGTATCAGAAGATATAAAATGCCGTACTTGTGCCTGTTCGTCCCGTGAGTTGCATCCACGTTCACAACGTGTGGGAAAAGTCAGAATAGTTCAATCTGCATTCGATTGGCGAAGCAGATAAGCGTATCTCGGTTACCTTCATCCCACAGAGCGCGCGCCGCACCTATAGCGCTAACCACCGACAGCGTCTCATGAAGGTTCTCTAACATACAGTTATCAATCTTACGTAACGAACTCACTTGATATTGCAGGCTTTAGCCTGCGGCGGATGTTCCAACGTCGGCGGTTATAATAAACTTCCCGTAAACAGCCGCTACATACTGCTTGATGTTGGCAGTTGGTGTATTATACCGGAACGGACTCCTGCATTCGTTCAATTCACCGACGGCAGACAATTGAGAGGATGGTTGTGTTCCGACTCGAAAGAGCTCACAACCAGACAGCCGTCTCAATGGATCACAGGAAATCGTGATCTTCAACAAGTATCGCGAGAATTGGTTCATTAAAACTAACGATAGTTAACCCACTAGATACGTCGCACACCTCTGCATACACTCATACGCCTTTTGTAATTCGCACAACCACAATACATCCGCGCGGTTTTCAGGAAACCACGTCATCTTACCTTATTGTACTTCAAGGCATTTTCCGACCTACAGTTCGTCTCACGAACGTAAATAACGCCCACCTCGTCCATGTACCTATGAAGACACTCCTGAATGTGTGTGAAATTCGCGATCTTCAAACATCGCCTTGAAAATAGCAATATAATCCATTTCCTACAAAAAAATAAACCACAGGAAGTGAAATAAAAAACAAATGACAAAAATAAAAGTGCACTAAAAATAATCCCAGCATTCCTATGATGACATTCACGCACGCAGTTGACCACAACATTAGCAGACCTACCGGTTTTTGAGAAACAATCAAGGGAAGGTGGTTTTTAATTAACGGTCAGTTATAACGAACAGATATGAGGTCATGATGTAGATTTCGACGATTTCAATTTCTGCACCAGCTGCCAAGCCGTTAAGACGAGTCATTCCAAGAAAGTGATTTTCCGGAACAAGATGGCTCAGAAGCTCACGGTCTACGGCTAGCATTCGTGACAGACAAGCCAATTACACGCGGTCGTTACGAGTATTCAACAACCCTCGTCTTACGTTACTAAAGAATTCAGCGCTTGTGAGTTCGTGTTTCGGCCAACAGAATCTGTGAATAAACCCCCGCAGTAACCATATGAAGGAACCTTCCGTGTAACTAGATGGCCTGCAAAACTTACGTGATTGATAGTTCTGGCCAACACCTCGTGGTCTTGATTGACCGCTTTAAACCCGCTTTCGCCCACCCATCCCCCAGTTTGACAACACAAGCATCATCCGAGCTGTCTTCGTCCACTTCAATCTACGGCTTAGCCCCACTGACCATGAATGAAAGTCCTCCAAACTCTTACACAGAAAACTCAGCGTAAACCAGTGGCTGCAGGAAATTTTGAAACGGCAGGATAGGGTGCCAATTCGGCAGTGTTACATTATAGACTGCCGAGCAGTACTGCTTAAATAACCCGGCCACAATTAGGTAGTGTTGCTACCTCCTAGAACAGTTAAACTTTTGTTGGTCTTCGGAGTTTCCCGTAAGCTTTTGCTTCGCCAATAAATGGGAACGGTCATCGAGGAGACGATGTATTCTGCGTGGATGGGACGGCCGAAAAGAGAAACGGCAAAGTTTATTATGTATGAACAATCTTCCGCTTTCCAATTTGCGCCTTGAAACGCACGGTAGTTCTGGTTCACGAAGCCGTAATCGGGAAGAAGTGACCCTAAGTAAATTCTCGGACGTTGAAAGCAGTCCGTTCGAAAGTTCAAGCTGTGGACTTTTTTGCTGGTTGTCGTAACCAATAGCAGATAAGATCACAGATAAGCAGAGGGTGGTCACTATATCCAAGTGATGATTTGGTAAAGTCTGTGTCTACCAGGTGGCTATGGCTGATGCTGACTAGGTCGAGCAGAGAGGAAATCTGACTGGGACGATAAAGCGTCGGGGCGTTGACATACTGCGTACGCGTGCGTATCTACGTTGATGAGGAAGTCAAAAATTCGCTTTCGCCTTCCTGGTGAGACAATGATGCCCAGTTTACCTTGGGTGCATTGAAGTCGCCTATAGTAAGAAGATTGGTGAAGTGTTATAGCCCCAGGGATTGCCTAGGTTGACGAAAACATTATCGTCGTCGGATGAAAAAGAACGGTGAATAATCCTCACTAGGAGTGAATCTTGACCACGCAATGTTAGTTAAAACCACAGAGCGTCACATTTGTCGGAAGAGTAGAATCCAACGAAAACCGTGTGTGGATTTAGATACCGGTGGAATGAAGGCGCAGAACCCCCCATTCTTCCACAAGTAGAGTAGGTTCAGTGAGATGAATACCCGGGGACACCAAGTTCGATCTGGAAGACAATCCCTGGAAACACTACAACATCGTTCTTCATGATTAAAGCAGGTATCCAGAACAGAGTAATGTTGCGAATTTAACGAAGTTTTAGTCATCTGGGAGCCTGACAACGTTTTAAAACTATTCGCAGAGGAGCAGCCAACGACTTCAAAAGGTAGGTCGTTCCAGCGAATGACAATCGTCTAAGAAAAGAATCATTGTCTGAAGTGGGTTCGAAGATGGGACTTGAAAACCCTCCTGTTTCACCCTTTCAGTGGCTGTCGGCCACTAAGATAAAAAATAATATGTTCCACAAGCACTACCAATAAAAAGTCTGTAAAAATTAAGTCTTCGAGCAGTCGCCGACATTCAATTGGGTACAACTCAACAACTGCGTCACAAAAAATGCTTCAGATGATGTATACCAATGACCAAGTTGGTAGCCGTCCAGTGAACACCCCCAACAGCGAGTATGTCTTTCTTCAAGCCTGTATACACGATTTGGTCCGCGTACCCAAGCAGCGGTCTTCTATGAACTACGAAAATCATCTGACTCACCCTTTCATCAAGGTGGCTAAGGGTTGTAGCGACCCTGTTTGCTTAATGGAAACTATTTTAAGGTTCCCATTACCATTTACACTTTTTTGTTTCGAACTTTTGTATATGTTGAATGTTTGTTTGAACCGGTGGGGATGCCGACAGGAACCATGCGCACTCGAACGTACACCTTACACTGCGCACTCAGCAATCGTTTCGCTGTACTATCACTTCACCCTACCACCTGCTCGTTCGCACGTCGACTTCACGCGTCAACAATATTCTGCTTGTTTACTTGTGGCGTTACTCTTGACCGGTCGCTCAGCCTGCACAGCCCAGAAAAGCCGAAACAAATTCGTCTCGGCTTACCCTCTTGAAACATTTGGCTTATCATCTAGACCTCTACCTGATCGCGCCAAGCTTGTCATTTCACCGTCTGGCAAATCCTTGGCAAACTCTTGGCTTAGCCCGGCAGCCAGGACTGGGCGCGCGGGGTGGTCGTGCCCCATGCTCCAACTCCCGGACAACCGTTCTGGTCTAATCAGGCCCTTGTGCTGGGTGTAGGAACGGACTTGACCAGGCCACCGTGAAGTAAGCTACGTGATGAATTGCGCACACATCGACAATTGCGGTCAAGTTTGGACTCAACGGAACTGAACATGGGCAAAAAAGCATGTGCGCAAACGGACAACAGTGGCCGAAGTATCGATATGAAGCGGTAAACCTCACAGACAGAACGACGGTACGAAGATGTTGAGGTATATACGCCGGTGGAATAATTCTCTAGAATAAGCAGTTACAACCAATGTTCTCACTTGTTACGGAGGGGAACTGACAGTGAAAATAAGTGGTTACATAGCAAAGACATAAGGGGTTATAAAACTGTAACGCAAAATGTTATAAAAGGTCATGTATACATGCATGTATTTACAGAAGGTAGTAGGAGTGTAAAAGTTACAAAAGATTAAAATGCCTTTCGGAATGGTGTGTTGACTGGTGCCCAGTCCCTCTTTTTTATTTTCGCTTCCTTTCGGCACGACCGCCCAATCGATCACTTGCGTTGTTAAACCATCTTCGAGCAAAGATGTCCACGGTGTCGATGGAGGCGTTCAATGAAGCATTGTTAACTTTAAAATTGTACGTAAATACATCAATGTCATACCCCTGATAACCAACATTACATTGGACCCCTTTAGTTTGCGACCGTGGTGACGAGCGCTGGTCCAACTAAAATTTTAAGCAAATTTGTCCGAAAACAGACACTGGCAGATTTTTCGCATTACATTGCACAGTTAACCTCCATCGAATCGTGACGAAAACCGAACTTAGTACGAAGGCTTCAGTCTAACTGCTACATTCTCTCACGACTAATTTTCTTTTTTGTTTATTCACTAACACCGGTTCTTCGCAGTCGAAGTCCTGAACAGTACGGTGAGGTGCAACCTCTGACAAGCAAGCCAACTAATCGCCACCACTTTCCAGCCGTGCATCAACTGAGTATTTATCCCTTAACAGTTTTTTGAACATGTCCACCTTCATTTCCAGCACGTGCACATCGCACGTGAAGTGATGACAGTTATTCTGATCCCTTTAGTAACGTCTACCACCATAAACATCTGCGAACCGTTCTTCTTTTATTACAAACAGGGCCAAAGTAACGCACATATATAAAAATCGGAATTGATGCATTTCTATTTGAACGATTGTATGCAGTCTACATAAATCTGCATCTTCAAAAACCCGTGTGTAACAATAGGATATATATAGTTTCGTCGCCATGAGAAATAGCCATACATTTCTGCTGAATACTGAAAAAGGGGTACGTGTGGGCTATTGTTTTGTAAAATCGGACACGGTATGTATACAGATGATATACAGGTATTCCGAAATTATGCACATGTGATAAAATGGAATAAAAACGAACTACCACGTTGTCGTGAAATTGTGATGAAATTCTACTCCATTCACCGCTTATCCGAACCCCGACACAATAGGAGTTCTAACAAGGAACCAATCCAAACGTCGCGTTGAAGATACTACACCAGGATTGGACGAACAGTCTCAATGTTACGCCTTCTGTGATTCGCTTATTTCTTTGTTCCCTATTACACCAATTAACGTTCACTTTGTGACTTTGTATGTGCTAATACGATCAACCAATGGGTGACTATGATTTCTTTAATATTGTTGTACATCCATAAATTCGGCTTCTTGTCTCATGAATAGGAACTGCTTACTGCAACTAGTACGAGGTCTTCTCCTTATTACTTGCGTGGGAGGTTTCAATCCGATTACGATTTCTAGGGCTATTCAAAGTCCCTAATTCCGAGTATTACAGAAATATATTACAGATAAGGGCGGGTTTCCCATCGATTATCACAGCGTTATTTGGTAGAGTTTCGGAGTAAATAGTTTTTTCCAATAGGGTGAATTACCCGTAATTTTCGGTTTCGCTGCGTAGAGCGTGGAATTACCACCGAAAGCATGTTTTAGTTCGTTAAAGTCGTTCGAATATGCTGACAGTTTTGACAGACGCCGATGAATCTGCACCGCCAGGTTGGTAAGACGGTGGAGTCGACGGCTCAGTCTACCTAAAAAGGACTGGAGAGAAAACACTGAGAATACGTCCAAAGGACCGAAGCGCCGTACATCATCAGCCAGATGCGTTAAAGCAAGAACGTTAGGAACTATCTCACTGGCCCCATAAATTTAGGGAAAATCACGCACAAACTCTTGTGAAAGGGCGCGCTCACTTTCCCAGCGAAGCTTGTGCCAAGCAAGATGTGTAAGCAAGTATATACAGTAGGGGAGTTTCACGAAAGGTTCATATTGACAGGCCGACGGTATACCTTTCAGAATCACAGGCCCTGTATAAAGTAAAAATTGCCTACACTCGGTGGCTTCCCGGTGCTTCGATTTCAAAATGGAGGAAGAAAGACGTGTGAAATCGACAGAAATGCAGGGCTCAACAGATCTCAAACGGTGAATAATGGCCCTGTTATTCTAGTTGAGCCCGTTCGCCACATTATTGCGAGTTTTTAGCGACACCCAGGCACGCTGTATGCATGTAATACAGTGGAAAGTCGTAAACCATATCACAATCGATATCCATAAAAGCGGAATAACCAACATGACGAGGAGCAAATATCCGGTCCCGGAAGTCTCTGTCAAGGCGATGGGCAGCTGCATGGCGAGAGGCGACTAGCTTTTAGCTAATTTGAACATCTTTCTGCACACATTTATCACAGCAATTATAACCTGTGTGTGAAGCTGCTCGTTTCGCTAAAGCACGAGCTGGGGTATCACAAATAATGCAAGATAGACGAACGTCGATACGTTCGCCACTGTCAATCACAATGGCATTTGGTGGAAGTTCCAGTAACTCATTTATTTCATCGCACAGAAAAGCGTTTACGTTCATCGGTTTGCATAGACCGGAGTAACTCCATATAACAAATGGTTGCTTGTTTGTAAGGCTCAGACGTCGACCGAGGACAGGCCATAGCTGCATAGCCGACCTTTTGAAGGGGATGAACTGTCGATATACAGCTGTAATTCAATCATGTCTGCTAACTCGCGCTTCAGACTATTGCATAAAGCAACCTGAATACCGAAGTGGATGTAAACTCCGCTCCCAACGGGTTTCTGAGCGGAACTTTGAGGAGTCCGAAGAATGGTTCTTGGATCACTGGGCACCTCTGGACAGTATTGCCACACATCATCCATAACCGCATGCTTCCAGGACAGGGGACCACCAATATTCAAAAATACCAGCCGCAACTCTTCAGAGATGGAGCTTGAATCTAAGGGTTATACTTCATCGACATCAGCGTCAACTAATTCACTGAAGACATAACAAAGACACACGTACCTACAGAAGCTTATAAACAAAAGAGACCCTCGGGGTGACCGCCATCGAATAACAGTTCAGATACCGGATTTGTAAAAGAACAAGCAGGTCCTCTTAAAAACAGATTACACCTGTCGACACGCTCAGCCGCTCACCTTCAAATATATCCGCAGAGGTGGGTGAAACGGTTGTTGCGGTAGTATATCCTCGGCGATGGCCCGAAATACTGCCCGTACAGCACCAGCAACGGACCGTTATCAAGTTCATACGTTTACGACGGTAATGTACCCGACGTGGTATAATACATGCGTCGCACGTCGTCTACAGAAAAAAATAAAACCTTTTGCAGTTCCCCACCGGGAGCCCACTGATCAGTCGGCAATCAACACAAGATTACCATAATGAAGTGCAAAGCAAGAGAGACAAAACAATCACGTATATAGTAACACATTTTTATTTTGCCGAACTGTTCGTCAATTCATCGATAATTGATCATAATAACCATCAGGGATGCACCACATAAAAGAAATGATCGTCACATAAAAGTGATACAGTGGCAAAATTTTAAAAATGATGTTTTTCTAACTTCATAGTATTCTATGCTATTGTTAAGTATAGCTTGTAATTGTTGACGTCACAGCTGGTGCGAAAACCGCATTCCGTCAACCCTAGAGTCACTGGGAAACAACAAGCATAGGAAATATTCAAATATGACTTCGCGCCAAGAGAGCCTAGAAAACCCAGCAGCAAGCCAAGAATTTGCCAAACGTTTTTGAGTGGCTGTGCTGGCTGGGCGTCTTCGGTCCGCTTGATGTGTGGTGGCCTAATCAGTCGAATAATAAAAATAACCAAAATATTGTTGTATCAAATAATGGTCGTAACGGTGATGGATAGGCTCAAAGTTAGACGTACCAATTAAACGGGAGATATGTCGGTCAAATAGGAACGACTCAGTAATAAGCCGAAGTCCGTTAGATTGAATAGACTACCTCAATAAAGAAAGATAGCGCCAGAGACGAGATTGGTTGGACGACCGATAGATTAATTCCGATGATGGATAAATAAAGAAATTTGTCGCAATAGCCGGTTGATTCAGCTAATTTCCAACTCTCCAAAAATCTGTATTCTAGCGACACTGGACGCAGAGAGGAAGCAAGGCTCGCGAACGGAGAGGTGAAGTGATTTGCATTTATCCATTATTGCTTAGATCTATTAACTTGGTTTAAACATCGGCTGTGTACGTGAAGTTGAGGAAGGTAGAAGGTGTGCATAAAATTAAGAATTACGAAATAGAAACTAGTGTACAAAACGTTACAGATGCAACTACTCAGATTTTCACCTGATTTTGGAGGTTATGAGGACTATTTTTTAAGAAGCTTGAGTCCCGAGGGCTTTTCCGTTAAGTGGAATTTTCCCCTCTTATTGTCTCTTTTGCTGATTTATTCACGTGGTTAGTGTGCTGCTCTGTTATTAGTAGTGCGTACGACGTGCACATATGTGTATCGCCTCAAGGTATGTACACTGGTCAAGCCAACCCAAGCGTGTTCCTAACAAAAGCGTTGAGAACTATACTGTTATTTTTATTACCATTCTACAAAGTCCCTTCGATTCACCCAAGAGTTGCCAACCCCTTTGTAGGCAGCCATTTCGTGATGATAGGCAGGAACAAGTTAGATGATTTCCAAATATCTGGAACTTTGTTTGGGTCAACCTTTTGATGTATGCTGGGTTGAGTACACCGTGACGCGTGAAGCACTGTCAGAATCTACCCAGTAGCATGTGTGCAAACTTATCATCGTTTAGGAGGAAGATTTATTCATCTATCCACAGCTTGATCGCATCAGGGTCTATCCGCAGTGCAGAGAGATTGTCAGCGCTCCGGATATTTTAGTCGTCAGCGTGATTCACAGCTCTGCTGTGAGTACCCTCTGGATGGTCGCTAATGTGAGTGAAATACAGAGGATGATCTTGCACTGACTCTAAAAGTTCTGCACTTTACAAAAGAAGTAATCCGATGAAGCACCTCTCTTTGGACTCCGTAAGCTTCTAGCCTATTTCTTAGAGAACCACATGTGACACCATCGAATTTCTTGGTGAATTCGAAGAAAATAACTTCTGAAATGAGGCTACTGTCTCGAGCCTCCGTCAGTTTACCCTTGGAGACTGACATATTTGTTACGCGTGACTAGTCGGGATGAAAGTCATGCTACGGATATGAAGTTAGACTACTCCCCTGAGGGTGTTTAGGAACGAGGCGTTTTGGCAAGTACTCCACTGTCTAGTACGAGATATCAGTAGGGGCGATTAGTCTGTAGCCAACAGGAGTATGCCAATCGCTTACTCTCAAAATGGCCAGTGCTGTGGCTTGTTCCTATGTTTTATGAGAACTGGTGGTCTGGACCGCCTGCTTAAACAGATTGTGAAGGGATCTCGGCAGACTGACTGCCGTTTCCTTGAGGGTCTGGAGGTGGATCTCATTTGGACAAGCCGCATTTCATGCATGGGTTCAGTGGTTTGCTGATTTCTTCCCTGTGCATACTTCGAACAGTATGAATAAAGTTCAACTGTTTCTTGGATTGCCTATGGGTTTATGCTTTCCGATAAAACAGGAACGATAATCGAATAAACAAGGTTTTCTGTGCAACGGAGGTGAATCAGAAGAGAGAGTGCACAGTTTTCGTAGTATAAATGCCATCAGTTTTCTGAAGCACATTTTGAAACGCGTCTTGATTAGGATCCACAGAACCACAATAAAGAATAAATGAACTAGGATATCCTCTTAAGATATAAAGATCGGCCTGACTGAAGTTTCGAATAGCGGATTTTTGCACTGGCTTCTGTAACCAGTGGCAAATAGGACCAAAAGTTAGTAACGTGTAGTCACTGTATCCAAGTAGTTGTCTGATGACCATTCCTTCCATAACTCATCTGTGATAGCTAGGCCAAGCAAATAACAAAATAAAACGGAGTCAAACATCCAGGGCATGCTGAATAATTGACATGAGACGGTGAACAGAGCTAAGTTGTGCTAGGTAGAAGTTGGATCCATCTTTGAGGGTTGCCGGTGGAACGGATTAAGCAGGCGTTTACGAGATGTATGAGAGAGACCTAGCCGAAAAATCCGGCCACAGAACTTAAGAAAGAAATATTTCGTAGCCAGTGTAACAAGGACTGCAGGAGTTGTAGGCGTGGAGCCTGGCAAATGTTTGGCTTCATTGCTTAGGTCGTGTATAGCGGAACCCTGAGGTTTCGTTGGTGGTGTCCGAGGGAGTTCAGGGCCAGCAAACTCTGCCGAAAGGGCGGAAGATGTAAGAAAACGTTCAGAGTCTATGACTTGCGTTTCTACCTAGAGCTCACGGTCAACCTCGATGTGCGCTCTGGTTTCGGCCACCTGGGTCGTTCCTCCTGTTTTCGTAAATGGCGATCAGATTAGATGCCCACTACGTTGGCATGTACAGATTCCAGGTAGTTTTTTTTTCAAACATTGTACCGGTGCTCAGCTTGGGGGTAAGGTGGCCCGGAGGCCACGTGAATTTCTGGGGATTGGAGCGCAGTCCGCTTGCAGCAAATTAATTGGTATGGTCTGGAGGAAGGGGCCCACCTTAAATCAGCCTCATCCGGACACTTGGAGATTTAAAAAAGGACTGTCATCATAACAGCACTTTTCTCTCGCTGCGGATCGATCCCCAAAAAGGTTCACAGCTAAAGGCCAGATTTAGTAACGTTGCTCCGTCCGGTTTCAGGCGAACATCTGCCGGTCCGGGTGGTAATCGCTGGCTCTACTCCTGCTCATATTTCTCAGTCACGGATTTACTATATTTACATCTTGAACATTCGTATTTAAATAGGATTATCGACGTTCGTTACAGAATCCATCGAGAGTTAGTTAACTATTTTGTAAGTCGCGTTCAATTCTATCCGTATTTCTCATCAATGATAAGTCAACATCCACTTTACATCATTAGATTTCGTTAGGCGATCTATTTTCCACAGAAAGGTTTATATCTCACGATATCTTTGAAAAATGCTCCATCGTTTTAAATTTTTATCCTCTCGCGCCACAGGACGCTAAAACCCAATTTCGGTGCACGTTCCTCCCCTGTCTGTCATTGCCCAACCCCAATTTCGACGCATCATTTGCAGTGGAATTTTTCAAGTTTGTTCAAAAACGATATAGTGTAACGTGAGGTCGAAACCAGCAAGCACGCACGGGTTGAATTTTATTGTTTAATGGGGCGTGTGGCCGTACGATAGACGCCGTTTTAGTGGATGACTTACTGGGCCCTTGTCTGATGCTTGTTTCTTTTTGTTTCCCTTCACAAGACTGTTGCTGAAATCCCTACTTCGGAAGGACGCTGTCACCCGGTGTCTCCACATTATCCCAGAGTTGATCTGCAAGTGTTACGGACAACCAGCGGTCAACGGCCGGTTTGCATGTTACGATGCGTAGGATTCGATAACATATGTTCTGTGTTGTTGCGCCTAATTTTGTTTTACGAGTCTTATACGTTCGATCGTTATCTTACATGGTTTAATTCTAATAACAATATTTGGCTTCGCGCTCTCGCACTGTTTACAATGATTACTGAAATGAACGGATTATCCACTAATTCACATCTTCCAGAGGTGGGGGATTACTTTCAGAGTTTTGACATTTGGTGCCTCACAAAATCTGATTTGGACTAAGAGAAGAAGGTTGGTTTCTTTCTACGTTTGTTCGGCATGGATGTTTATGCGCTTGTCAAAAACGCGGCTTTCCCGGAGTCACCAGTCAATTGTTCCTATCTTACGCTAAAGAAGATACTCCTCCAACAATTCAAACCAGTGAATTTTGTGACAGTTGAAGGAGCCAACTTCAGTGTGCTAATTTGGCCTGAACCTCAGTCGGTTCATAATTTCGTCCTACGACTGCAAACGCAAGGAGCCAGGTGTGAATATGGTATCCAGTTAAAGGATCAGCTACGTGTGTGCTGATTTCTGGTGTTTACTTGCCAGAGTTACAACAGAAACTTCATTGCATCGTGATTATAGGTTCCAGACTATTCGTAAAGTGTGTGAATAGTATGAGGACGTAAAACAACTTACGAAGACTACCGAGGTTCTTTGCAATTATTCTAAAGACAACAATACAAGATGGAAACATGATAACGCATTCAAACTGCGTACTGATTTCTGTGTGCCAAGACAATCCGTTCAGCTTTCTGAAGGAAGTAATGAGAATTCAATTCTATAACAACTTGAGAAATGCGCATCTTGTGAACGCAATCAATCCCGGTATTCGTGTGCACAAAGACAGACAAGGTGTTTCGGCTGCTGCAAATTAGGTCATGTTCAGTCGACACGCAAGTCCAGACGTTAATGTCACTCAACGACAAATTCAAATCCTAGTGTTCAACCATCAACTGATGGCATTTCTGCACTTTCTCTATGCACTTTGCCTCAAAACACTTCTCATGCTTTTGAAACTTTAGTGTCTGCTTCTGGCAAGAATCACAACTTTATTGCCGACATCGGTAGTGTCCAATCAATAATTTCACATTCCGACCTAATTGTGTCTTATCCTGATGTGGTTCTGCAACCCACACAAGTTAACATTCGTGGTATCACTGATCACTCATTGCCTCCTGTAGGCTGATGCATCATACCGGTGAGGTTGCCTGATGCTAGTTCTATCGACCGTCAGTTTTCAGTTTCAAGTTCAGGTCCTTCTATACTTGGACTTGAGGATTTTCGACTGCTGTATTCTGACATTTCCCTACTGACGTCAGTGAACGAAGCTGACATTAGACAACTTGTACCGGACTTTTCTAAGGTCACATGGAAAATGCGAATACCAAAGATTAAGCCTGAAGCTTCGGGGGACCCATTTATCATTAAGAGGCGTATCATCCCGTATGAAGTACGACAATCTGTGCGCAAAGAATTGCACTCCATGTGTGATAAAAGGGCAATAACGCCCGCTGACTTGTCAACCTGGGTGGCCCCAATAGTGACATCATTAAAAGCTGGTGGGATTTCATCGGGAGTTTGTGGTGACCTCAAGCTAACGTTGAATGCAAGTCTATCAAAACGAACTTGCACAACAGAAGAACACGAAGACACACTGTATCGTCCGTCAGGTTTTAAGATCTTTTCAAAAACCTATTTGAAGTGTGCTTATCTATGAATGCCACTTGAGGAAGAGTCATGCAGTTTGACTGGGACTACCACACCATTCGTACTGTATCAATACAATATTTTACCTTTTGAGTAGAAACTTTCGCCAGCTGTATTCCAGGATGCCGTGAATAATAATAATAATAATAATAATAATAATAATAATAATAATAATAATAATGGTATATTTCCCAACGCATCTGTGAGAAACACGCTCCAATAAGCGTGATCAGTACACACATTTTAACGTGAAACACATAACGTACACATAATTGCCAACTGTACAATACACCCATTATGGGAATAAAGTAACAAAACGGACATAATAATACAGGAACATTTCAGCTTATGAAGAAGCATTTGGCTCACTTGCTTCTTAAACGATAGTTCTCAAAACTTTCAAGGTTCGATGGGAAATGCTGAATAATTACATTAATTTTCTCTCCAACAGGTTAACGCTGGTCCTATGTTTAAAGCCATGCGGGAAAAAAGAATTTTCAGGAAGGAGAGAATGAACAGTCGAGGAATTTCGCCATTATTCGGGTAGACAGTTCCGGAAAAATATGTGGAAACTTTTCTGATGAAGGAAGATAGGAGGGTCCCAATTTTTCCGGAGAAATGGACGATCTTCTGGACTGGACTTCGTTATTTCCTCAAAATCGACGGAATTTCACATGCCTCGCGAATTATCTAAACAGTACGGGATTTTGATTGTCCGGATGTTATGGAATGCTGTCTCGTGTTAGAATTTATCGCGGAACCAAGAATGGAAAGCAAAGTAACATGATAAACAGATAAACATGTGAAGTATGACGAATAAGGGAATCTGAAACTTTCTAACCAAACCTTTTATATAAAATTCATAAGTTTCTGTTAATAAATGAAGTATACATCTCTAACAAACAACTGTTATCGTATAACGTGAAAAGAGGTCGATTCACAGCTTTTCCTAGTATATGACTCCAGCCGAATTCCGATGTCGATTTAGTATATGCGGCCGTTACGTAGAATGGAAAAAATGTTTGGTAACACCAGAAGATTGTCAGGTCGTCTGTTAGGACGGGAGGAGGAACTTATTTGTATGAGATCACATGAAGCGAACGGGCCAAGTTATATATATATATAGATATTTTGCACAGTTTTAACGTGCACAGCTATTGCATAGCAATCGATAACTATGCACAGCTGGTAATAATTAAGTATGGAGTAAGAGTGCACCAGGATGGTTTTGTTACTATTAATGGGGGTTTGTATAATGTTACTATGTGCTGGCTATGGTTATGTTGTTTAGCTGCAAGTTTCGGACATAACTTGTGTACAAGATCTATCCCGCTGGAGTAGTGTTAGGCTTCGAAATTGAGAAAAACCCCCAATGGTGGAGTTGATAGCCTTGATCAGTTCGAAGTGTGTGTGGCATTGCACCATGTGGCATAGGTTTGCCATAAGATGTTTTTAGACTAGACCAGATGTTTACATGTCGTTAGGTCCGTTTTCAAAGATATCGTCTTCAGGCAGGCAGAGTTTGAAAATAGACATGACGTTCGTTAATGTCAGGAAGGTTTCTAAGCTTCGTTTGAATTGATGTATGTTCTCACTGGCTCCAATTGCACGTGGGAGGTTGTTCCAAATGTAGGTATATTTCACCGGGGAAAAAATGTGAACACAGCTTTTTCCGGGATTTAGGAGCTGTCAAAGTGAACTCTTTGTTCCTGATGTATTTTGAGCTATGCTGTAGACGGATCGCGAAGTTGACAGTGAATTTATTGTCATAAACTAAATTATACATGAGTGCAAGGTTTAGCTTGAGGCACCGTAGCCAAACAGGATCTAGTTCAAGCGTCTGGCAGCGTTCTCTGTCGTTCAGAGAAGACAGACAACCCATCAAACCTTTCATGAATGTACGCTGGAGGCTTTCCAGAACTAGCTTATCAGACTTGCGCAGTGACCATATGTGAACGTGCAGTACTCAAGCTGGGGTCGTACGCACAGATTATGAAAGTGTAGTTGAGCTGCAGGTAGGAAGAATGAGTGCTTAATGGACTCAATCTTTCGTCTAGTTTTAGCTACTAGAAAAGATATATGTTCAGCGAAATAGAATGAGTTTGAGTAACGCATACCCAGGTCGTGGACTGAGTTGGCGGCTGAGATACCATGACAGTCCAGCTTTATAAATCCTCTGGTATATGACAACCGTGTGCGACGATGGTGGGATTATTGGCTGAGAATTTCATCAGCCGAGTTTGTCACCAAGACTCTAGCGACATGAAGTCTTCCGTTATATTTCCTAAAGAATAATTGAGATCGCCAGGAGGAAAAAAGTAGACAAGTTTGGTGTCATGGGCGAGTAGGAATAGTTTTCCATGCTTGATAACTTCACATATATCGTTTACATGCATAAGAAAGGGTAACGGTCCCAGGGCGCCTCCTTGAATCACTCCAGTGGTGACTGGTCTGGGCGACGAGCTGTTATCTCTTATTCTCACCGTTTGTGTGCGGTCTTTAAAGTATGAGGCAAACCAGCTGAGCAATGAGTCACGTATACCAAAGGATGTCATTTCGATCAGAAGGCGTTTATGAGGCACACAATCCAAGAGTATAATAATAACTGCACTCCCTGAATCAGCAGATTTTGTAACATGATTAAAGATGCCATTTCGATCAGAAGGCGCTTATGAGACACACAATAAAAAGCTTTTTACATATCCAAAAGTTTAATAGTAATTGCATTCCCTGAATCAGCAGATTTTGTAACATGATGAAAGAATTCCAGCTGGCACGCCATGCACGAACGCTTGCTGAGGATCCCATGCTGGGAGTGGTTTATAAAATTTTGTGTTAATAATAGTTCAGCCACGCGACATTTTATTTTCCTTTCCAACGCTCTAGAACAAGCTGAAGTGTGGTTAATGGGACGATAATTGTTGATGTCTTGTCGCGAGCCACTTTTGTAACGGGACTGAATTGTAGACATTTTCCATTGGAGAGGGAAGGAGCCTAATGATACAAAAAGTGTATATGTATTAAGCGGAAGGAGAGGAATGTCATCCCCTCCGTGTTTGAGAGCAACAGGAAGAATACTCTCTGGACCAGGAAGATGAAAATGTTTGATGGTAGTTAACTTGGAGCGTATTCTTACTGCGTCGACAAAAACGTGGCATAGGGATTTGTCTGTTTTTACAGTGGGAGGTGGAGGCAACTTATTTTCTTCCCTGCTGAAGGAAGCAGCAAAATATGAATTGAAGGCCCCGCAGATTGTTACAGGATTGTGTACGGCAGTTTCATCCTGCTGTATAACTGTTCAGATAAGAGGGTCTCTAGTACAGTTCCTGCGTTTCAATAGCCGCATCAACTCGGAGCTCTTCTCCTTGCTGTTCAGTGCACGTTTTTCCTCATTTAAGTGGGGCACCTTGGTTGTATATTCTGTAGTGTCATACATTTTATGCATTTGAATAATAAGGAAGAAATCATGTGTTTTTCAGTGTCGTTATTTCAGACTTTTGAGCCTACATTGCTTTTTTGGAGTGAAGATCCTGCCTTTACCACACATATTACAGCGTTTTGATCTCTCCCGGGCTAACACATTCATGCGAAACCTGAAGTGCTCATTAGATACTTCGGTTTCAGTACCAGGATCAGAGGTCAGAAGGAATGTGTTCCACACCAATGACATCAACAGAGTGGCGTACATGTTCCGGCGGATTAATTTTATTTGGCGATAACATGTCATGTTCGACATTTTTACAGCTTTCAGGTCAAACATGAAGGTAACCACGTTGTGATCACTTCCTGGAGACCGTTCTAGGACGGATACTGCAACAGAAAAGATACCTGCTGTAAAAATGAGATCTAAAGTGTGTTCCAGCCTGGTGGATGTTAAAACGTGTTGGCGCCAACCATTTACTTGGACACACGCCAGAAACTCTGCTTGATTTGCGCGGACTGTAAGGGAGGTTCAAGAAATATTGGGCACATTGAAGTCTCCACCAATTATTTTGTACTGTGTGGGCAATGGTGATACATAATTCAGTCCGTTAATAACGTTGGTCATGTCGTCAAGAGTGACGTTGGGTGGTCTGTAGACACTTTCCAAGTGTGGTTCACAAGATTCAGTTGACACCGATAGCCACAATGAGTCATCAATTCTTTCAAGTCACGGATCATCGAGTATGCTTGCAGAATACTGCTCCCTTAAGCAAATCAAACATCCAGCGACAGGTTCTGTACCGCAATCTCTACGGAACATACGGTAAGCCAAAACACTTAGTTGTGTGCATGAAGTCTCAGGGGTACACCACGTTTCAGTGAACAGGATAGTGGAGGGACTGTACAAGAAAATGAAAAATATAAAAATATGCACCTTATTGATTAGTGAGCGGGCATTCAAATGCAATAACTTTAGTACGTTTTCTTTACGCGACAAGATTCTCCTTTGGAGAATCGAATACAGCGTAGCTTGTTCCTAGTTGGGCAAGTTCAGCTCCCAGTCCAGATACCTTACCAAATAACTCCGTCAATACATTGTCTAGGGGGACAGAACAGTTCTTCGTTAGAGGGGTATTGATAGGAATCACCAGTTTATCCTCATCCCCTATAAAGGCAGCATTTTTGGAAGGGATTTTGCCAGCTTCGCGCTTGGAGCATTTGCTCTTAGGTCGCTCGATATTTACTTTAGAGCCGGAGCAAGTTGTTTTGACACCAGTCGATCTTGTTTAACGACCAGTTTTTTGTCAAAATAATTTGTTATATGAGGATATTTTTAGACAGGCGGAGACGTAACTAAAATACTCGCAGAATTCACGGTATAAAAGTTGTCAAAAATAAAAATTATATGGGAAACTTCAAATTAAATATCCACGCAGTAACTGCTTATCCTTTTCGCATCGCGCGCCATCGCGGGTTCATCAGTTGTAAGTAAGAAGTATTAATGAGGAAGCTGGCATACATCGAACAAGTGACGAACATATTAGTTTGGTGGTGTAGACATTTTCACCACTTTGGGGAAAACAGTCAATCATACGTGTCAGCCTTCTATTTCAAGTCCTATGAAAGGGCACATTGCAATTTATAGGATTAAACACGAGTTCCCTCGGCCTACGGATGTCAAATTTTGAGGCGATTTGATGATATTTCCGAATTAAGGAAAGAAACCATCCGCATAACGGAATTCGTCTCGAAAAACGTTCAAAAAACATAACGGTGATTGCGGCGCTAACCCTCGAATTTAAAATAAATTTTGAAATTATAAAATCGAAAGTTCAAGCAAAGTATCTGCGGCGCATTAGTTGGAAATAAGCATCGTTGATAGGAGAATCAGAATACACCGAACGATTTGAGAAATATTCCATTGTTGATGGAAAATTTTCCCAGTATTTCCGCGAAAACAGTGAGTAGTCAGGTTTTGGGAAGTGGTGCACACGATGACACTTCTTTCACATGAACCGTGACTCATCTGTTTCAACGATGGAATGAGTTCCCCCGTCCACTGCAGTCAGTATGCAAGTTCCATCATCGCACACCCCTTTAGCATTGAGGCTAGCAATTGGTGTTTCGAAAATGAAGTACAAGCAGGGCAAACAGTATACACTTCAGCGGTAGTGCAGTCGTCCAGCGCTGAAATATCATTGTCATCAGACCACATTGACGACCCGTGGTCTGACAACCATGGTGCTCCATAGGTAACAATCCGGGATCTTAAATGGAGAATAAGGACAGGAGAAAAATTGGAAAACATACTGGCAACCAGTAGCAAAGTCTCTAGCTGGCGAAAACATAGACCAACAATTGTCAAAAACATGAGTATCCAC
>LUCH01005382.1:0-10126 GCA_013368495.1 Paragonimus heterotremus | reverse complement strand
GTGTATACTGTTTGCCCTGCTTGTACTTCATTTTCGAAACACCAATTGCTAGCCTCAATGCTAAAGGGGTGTGCGATGATGGAACTTGCATACTGACTGCAGTGGACGGGGGAACTCATTCCATCGTTGAAACAGATGAGTCACGGTTCATGTGAAAGAAGTGTCATCGTGGGCGCCCTTCCTCTAAAATCCTGACTACTTAGTGGCGTGAAATTGGAAATCGTCCATTGTGGCTTCTTGGGAAACACAGTGGACACAGCCCTCCTTCCACTCATCATCCATAGGCACGTTCGAGTATGCCGTCTACATAGATTGCATCTTTCGCGTTCAGCCCCACGCCATAATAGTAACGGAAGAATGATGCTCATAGATTTTGAGCTCGAAAACTATACGCTAAAATGCCTACCCACTGATGATGTCACCTCGCTTAGTGATGAAATGTATGCAACCCAGATGTCGAGCACAGCAAACATGCCTATATCCGAACTTCTATGTGGACTGCCCTCAATATGAAACACGTAAATATGCACGCATGCCTCTTTCCACTTCGACGAGACCAATATAGTCCCAACCGACGTGTGAAAAAGGATGCCAGCCAGGTTGTGTTCTCACAAAATAAATTTGAGCCATCAACTCTCTGTCGATAACCACATTTTTGCGTTGACAAGAGACACACGGGCCCACGACGCTTTTACCCGGAGTTTCACTATTCAGAAGTCAAAACCGCTGAAGAACTGATGTGTGCACATCGCCTTTCCTTGCATGTCCATTCTTCAAATGAGATAGCCGGATAATTATATCTGCCACATGGTGTTTTCTGAGCAATATGACGGAAATCCGCGAGTCAAACTTCAGAGCCAAGGCAGGAGATCTCTCACCCTTTCCGACGAGACCGCTTACAACAATGAGACACAATTTATGAAGACGGCTCCCCTTTGAAGTCTTCCTCTCCTGATGGATATGTGGGCTGGAAGAAGTTCCCGTTTCATGAGGAAAAGCTTCTGACCACAAATTTGGCGGTCGTCTACAGAACTCTGGATCACGTAACCACCATTGAACACACTGCACACTTCTCACATTAAGTGATGACTTATCCGCGGACGTATCGCCTGATCGTACGTGCCCCCAATGTCGCGGGCCAAAGGCATCATGGATGTTTGACAGTTTGTTTCCGACGAACGTGTTGAAGTGTGTAGCGGCAGTGTTGATACAACGCAACACGGTTATCGATTCTGTCTAAAAATTCACGTCTTCCAAACGGACTTTCAAATACCAACATATTGTCTGTAACATACAAACAGCAGGTACGGTTACAGTCAGCTCGAGTCGAGGAACGGAACCTGATTTCATAGGGATAACCCGAGTTTTCGAAAACAGCGGTGCACAAAACCGTTTAACATTATCACCACAAAAGCGAACGTACACATCCGTACCATATCCCACTTCAGATGTCAAAAATACACACAACCTCAAAATCACGCTTTGCAAACCCATTGAGCCTTACGCATCCGGATATCTGGACTTCACCAAGTTTTTGTAAATGTTTCAGTTAGCCGTGCCAACCTCAGCTATCTTCCGTGTTTAATGGGTCGTCCCACCCCAGCCTCTTGCGGCACACCTTTTGCAATAATATTTTTCCCCATAATAGTTATGGGGCAGCGAACTTAATGATGGCAAACAAGTTAGAGATGGCAGAAAGAACATCCCTCCTCGCGACTGGTTTCTTGGGTGATGTGAAGCTTACAATAAATTGATCTGCTTACATGTTCCATTGCTACCCAGCGTACGTCCGGACGGCAGCCTCTTGTCACTCATTTCTTCAGCACTCACAACGCGCCCAGAACCGGCGACACCATCAAGAAATTCCCCGTTACTCGACGACAATTTTATTAGGTAAGCACCTCCTTCAGACAAAGTGCTGTTGAACCGTGGACAAAGATGATTGCCGAGGGTGCACCTGGCAAGAAGGATGGACAATCTTCAGCGTAAAATTCCGTATGGACGGATTGGCCCAACATCTTCGCGTACGTTGGCCCAAACGCTTCCGTCATTTTCTTCAAGGCGAGATTCTCACAGATGAGAGATGAGGTAACCCCAAATGGATGTACTGTCATCCGATGTTCCGTGGGTTTACCTCTAAGTTCATCTTAATGCCACCAGATTATTATCATAGTGTCAAGGTCTCCTTCGGGCACACGAACTTGTAAAAGCATTTAATCTCTACCTGTGGCAACCGCAATCAGACTAATTCTAACCCACAGCAACAAATCGGAAAATCGTGAGGTGAGATCTGATCCCCGCAATAACTGGTCGTTCAGGCATGTGGCACGATATGTTGCAGCGCAGCTTGATACCACAGAAAGTTTACCAGACATCTCAGGATTAAGCACTAGGTGGTGTTGCACTACCACCTTTTGACAGGCTGAAGAGGATCAGCACTAATGGGTGCCTGTTAGATATGCCGCTCTCTAATCTGAGATTACATTGGAGTAGTATACCCCAAGTGTAGTTGCTCACCACGTAAAAACAATTTGATAAAATTTTCGGAAGCTTTAGGGCCAGTGTTTGGTTGGAGGTTAGAAGTACCTTCAGAGCTGTCTGATATGACGGAGCAATGAAATGACCCTTGATCAGGCGAACACGATTCACAGCAATCGTTAGGACTAACTTACCTTCCTGGGAATGGTATTCTGTAACGCTTGCCGCATCATCAAACTCCCTGTTTTACGGAAGTCTAAGATGTTCCACAATGAAGTGGTCCCCTTGAGGAATAGAGTTCACGGAAGCATGATTTAGCATCTCCTTCCGATGAATAAAAGCCATCCTGCCGAGCTAGTCTCTAGTCGCACGTCGCTGCCTTGGCTCACTGATTCTTTAGTCACGTACCCACTGTGCTTCTGGGACACCACATTTAACCAGTATATTAGCTTCTGTTTGATCCTTTTTTCAACTCGATTTTTCTCCAGTAACGCCGCTGCCAACTCACATTTCGCAAGAGAGCTACAGTTCTAAAGGTAAATCCGTTGTGAGGTGCGCTTCGCCAATCTCAACGATTTCATTCACAGAGAGCGGAAATAACTTATTTTGTGCTGGCACACTTAGAGTTAATTGCGCCACCCAATGTCGTGATTGTCAAGCACTAGTGAATCGTAGCAATCTGTTGTATATCAGCAAAGCTTTGTCTGACAGGGGTTGCGTCCGAACCGTTGTCACGGAAGACGTAAGATCTGGCGAAACCTGCTGGAGTTTCCACACACACTGGAACCACACCAAGTCGCATGCGGTTTCTACCGGAAATCTTTATGGTTGTTGTATCGCTTATGGATGCGACCTCAAGCTATCTCGACTGATCACAAAAGACTCAGCAACAAAGCACGAGGAAATTTTTCCCGTACACTGTCAGCAGGGCATTATGTACGAAATCAACAAAGCAACTGGCTTCAGTGGCTTGGCTTTAGTAACCCGGCTTTGGTCATGAACGACGATTGCGTTGATCATCTCATGACATGTGCCAGGGTTGTTGTTCGATAAGTGCTAATGTCCTGTCCGGTGCACTTGCATGTCCTTTCGGTGAACGCCGTGTTGTCTGTAACAACCGAAGTCATTTTGTCTCCAGCCGTTCGTGACAGTGATGCAGACTCCTGTGTTAGTGCTTAAGGCCTGCCGTTTCGTTTGGCCTGTGGGTTTGTGCAGCAAACTGTGATGCCGACCTCGGTAACCGTCTTCACCACAAGTTTTAATTCGACAGTCCAGGGCTGTATACGACAAACCGGGCACAAGATACACGTGCCCAATCGGCACGCACCAGACCTCCTAATAGGTCATCTTTCAGGCCTGTGTGAGTCTAAACACTCCTCAGTTCACAAGGTACGACTTTTTGGTGGCAAAATCCAAAACCTTCACTTGTTCCTTCTTTGGCTGTCGCTCGCTAGTTGCTCTTGGTTAGATTGTGTTACCATCATCACGATCGACGTTTCCAAATTTCTCAGTTTGCTTTGCGCCGCCCTCGTGTACTACGAGACGAACACTGTGAGTTCCCTAAAAGTCGGCTCGCGCCCCCGCGAACCAGACTGTTCTGCTTTCCTAGCCCACTCGGATTGTAGGCTGGGGCAGCTTTTTCACAACCTGTTCCAGTGTACTCAACGAATTCAAATCAGCCTCGTAATCCATCTGTTCGAGAGCAACACTGCAATTTCTCGTGCAAACGGACTAGCGTGTCAGTCCGTCAGCAGTGTTTGAAACACGTCGCGCCTGTCACAACAGCCTATCGATCCGAAATCTTCGGATAAGATACGGTTGTCCATAAAAGTCTTGCAACATCTCCTCGGTTTTCATGTATGCCATCGGCGGTAACAACATCATACAGTATTCAACTGCCTCGCGAGCTCTTTCCTGACAATTATCTTGAAGGTGGATCGTTTGCTTGCTGTTGTCTGCCACTTTAGCTATAAAATATTACTCAAATTGCTTTGTGGACTTGCAGCAGTTGATCGGATCGCCGGTGGAATAGGTCAACTTGACCTCTGATAAATTTGTGAAGTTCAGTGAGGGTTACAAGGGCAAATTCGGCGTAAAATCTTCCTGGAGAGGTTCGAGCCCACAAAGAGCAGGACATACGTGATTCTGGTAGTCCACCACGTACTTTTTGACAGGCAATCTTGCAGAATTGTATTTCAATTAATAACAGTCTATGACTTCGCTCCCTCTCTAAATCAAACGACGCACTTTTAGACTTCTCAAGATGCTGTCTGGCTACCACCGCCAGTTCTCTGGCATGCACTAAATCCTCCTCCAATCCCATTTATCTGCCTAAATGCTTCCCCTTCAGGGTGGCGATCGTAAAGGCTGATTTACCCCCAACATTATCCCAATAGCAGCCTCAGCGTTGGAAGGCAGACCTTTCAGAGTTAGAACGAATGCCAACGACATCAAGCTACGGGACTTGCTACTCCACTGACGTGTCCTTCAGGGTCTTTGAATTTCGCGGAATTTTTGACGGATGTGGCCATACTGTTCACCAAGAGGTTTCACTTTCGGGAGCCAACAAGTTTTCCTCAAGGATTAAGGTGGTTTGTCTCTAAAGTGGACCGGCAGTGTGTCTCAGACCCTCTAGTCCACGTACGGTTTGCGATGATTCGTCACCATTTTTGGGGTGTGCGTAACCCCCTTATCTGGTAGGAACAGATTATAACGCAACCTTCTTGTTCCATCCACAACCTCGCGTACTGCAAGTTATCAGATCTACTCGGCCAGGTTTGCTACTGAGAGCCGGTGGGTCTCCTGGGTATTGCTGCCAATGAGCACAGACGCTGTGAGAAGACCTAAACACCAGCGTTAGCCCACAAATCAGTTGAAAACCCACCGGTGTATACAAGCTGCTACTTGGACACGTGCTGGTGCACAATGTGGTGCAGTGCGGGTCCTGAACTCCTATTCCATCCATCCTCCATCCTCTCCATGGAGATATCTATCATGACTCTGGCATTAAGTGAATTTGCCGGACTTTATAATGGCCGGCAACAGGTCACTTGTCTTTGGTCATGGACACGAGTTTCACAAAACAACAGGCGGTTCCCGTCGTGCAGCCTTGAAACGCGCCAATTACGCTACTATGCGCCGCGAACGCTGGGTGTATCCAAACAAGCTTCGGGAGTATACTGGTCACCATTTGAAGAAAACATCGAGAACGCCTTTTATCTTCAAAAGGATCCCTGACGCACAGAAACACTCCGTACTAAGTTTGAACCGTGAGCAGTGTGTTGTAAGTACTTACAAGGATCCTGACAATAGCTGAGCCAGACGATCCCAGTGTCATTCACATGGCGCGAATATTCGGAAAGGATTTTGGCAGATAGCTTATCCCGCGGTTACCGGATCAGTTGGATAATTCTCCTCACACGTTTCTGATTCCCACGTTTTCTATTTGGCTTTCTTTGTGTATAACTCCCTCTCAAGTTAGCAAATTGACCGTACTTATTCGACTGAAAGTCACTGCCTCGATTTGGCGTACCTCGAAGAATGTAAACTTTAACTGTTCCGAATGATTGAAACCGTGTATCATATGGAGTATTCATCATCATGTCGTTCATCGCATCTGATAGCTGCGAGAAAACTCCGTACGCATACGTGGAGGAACTTACTTTCTTCGATTGTATCAACAGGAAAATGGTTCCGGGTTATGCTGAGTCACGCCTCCTTCGGCCCGTATGCAAGCTATACACTGTCAGTAGACCGGTACAAATCGGCATCCGTTGTTGTTGGTGTGCGGGGCTAGCTTTCCATAGTCACCGGGGAAGTGCGAACAACGGCTGAAGTAGAAGCAGCTGACGAAAGTAAGGATTCGAAAAGTGCATTTATCAGGTGGCTGAGGTTGAATCTACTTGCCACAGAATGGACGTCTGTTGGTGTCTGTCATTTGGATACGTTCGGAGTGAAAAATCAGCTGATCGGCATCACGGCGATATCCATCCATTTATACCGGGTCACCGTAGTGACCACGCGGCAATCCTGTTCCAGGCTTCTTTATCCAACTCGGCTGCATACTGCTTGTAGGTGAGTCCATGGGAAGGCCGGATAAATGGTAAGCCGGTTTTAGCAAGCTACGTTGTTTTACTGACAAACGCAACGATGCTGATGAGGCAGGTCACCGCCGTGCAGTTGTTGCAATCGTGCAGTTTTCCAAGTACATCATACAATGCTCTGGCGTGACGACTGTAATTGGCTGCAGCAAGTGGCCGAAACTGCGGACACACGAACCGTCGAATTGGCAAGTTTTACTCTGCTGGCCACCATTGGGGAATGGAGACGTCACATTCGTAAGGGGAAATAAAAACTGCAAATGACCTCACCGTAGGGGTCGAGATGTCTCCGAAACACCGACAGAATATGTATGCATGGGAGCCACACTGAGCGGTGAAAGCAGATTCACATGTGCCCTGCACGCAATCTACGATAAAGGCGTCGACATCTTGTTGCACACGAAGCTGGAATGTTTGCGGTGTTTACTAGAGAACCGCTTACATTGTAGTCAGATACTGCTTCGGAAGGGAGTCGTGGAGTCCGTCACTTCAGGTGCTCTTGTAAAAGGTGACTTATGAATGTGGTCATTCTGTGAAGAATGTTCTTCACGTACCAGTCAACATCCACGTTTTCTGAATGACGACGGCTAGGAAGTCTCTTGAGTGCGTTCTCTCCTTCAGCCGTTCCTTTGCGTTCTCCAGCCTATTATTCGTTCGATTGCCAAAGTGAACAACATCACCTTGCGTGTGGACGGCCCAATTAGACTTGGTGTACAAATAATTCATAAAATACCTACCAGTTCGACGGAGGATACACAAATCACGTTCGAACCAACGTCAAACAGTGAGAGAATGCAAGTCACTCTTCCTCATTGTCTGCCTTAGCCACTCGGTGTAAAAGACAACGACTACGAGAATAGTTTGTCTTTTAACAAATATGACGGACAAATTTTGCCCACTTACATGCTTACACACACGAAAAAATGTCGCAGCTGAACAACACTTGGGCTGCCCTCATTGGCGAATCCATCTTATCCATGAGAAATGTTTTCACCGCAATGTGCACGTCCATCATTTCCTCCAAACTTTCAAACAGTCTGCGTAGTGAAGCATGATTCTCACTACGAACGTACCCGTATGTCGCGGCTTGGCCGTGTTCCATACCGTCTGTCACGAGAAACTGATATAACTTCCAACTTCGAATGTATGAGGAAATATACAATGACATACTCGTGCCTGTTTGTCCCGTGAGTGGCATCCACAATCAGTACATGTTGGAAACGTCGGAACAGTTCATTCTGCGTTCGATTGGTGGAGCAGATATACGTATATCTGTCGCCTCATCTCTCACAGTGTGCACCACGCTCATCGTACTAATTACCGACAACACCTCCCCAAGACTCTCTAGTGTTCTGTGACCAATCTTGTATATCACACTCAGTTGATGCTGCAGGCTTTAACTTGCGGCGGACGATTCCAACGTCAGCGACTGTGATAGACTTTTCGTAAACATTCGCCACATATTGCTCAACATCAGCAATTGGTGTATTGTACTGAAATAGACTCTTGCGTTTGTTCAATTCGTTGACTGTGAGTCCACGATTCGTAGAATGGGAATCATATGGCAGACGACTGACGGGGTGGTTCTGCCCAAACTCGAAAGAACACACAACCAGACATGCATCTCGTCGGACCTCATGAAATCGTAATATGCAACATATGTCGTGGGAACTTATTTGTTAAAAGCAATGACAGTTATTCCACTAGACACGTCGCACGCCCCTGCATACACTCCTGCGCCTTTAATGCTTTTGTACAATGATAATAAATCTGCACCGTCTTCAGGGGCTATGCCAACTAATCTTATCGTACTTCAGAACAATTCTCAACCTATGGCTCGTCCAACGAACGTAAATAACACCCACCTCATCCATGTACCCCTGGAGGCACTCCTGGAGTTGCGAGTAAGTGTGAACTTCACGATTCTCAAACATCGTCTTGAAAGTCGCAATGTAATCAATCTTCTACAAATAAAAAATAAACGGCCGAAATGAAATAATCAACAGATGGCAAAAGTATAAACAGATTAAAAATAACCCCATACACAATCCACCGAAACAACAGCAGTCCAACCGATACCTGATCACGCTATGGGCCCAGTTTGTGCATTCAAAATCCTATTACGTCACTCCAATCCAACATTCTCGCGGCTTGCTGAGAATGCCCTAATCAATCGACTGAGGCCGACCCTTCGTGTTCAGGAAAAATTACTCGTAAAATTGACACTTCCCCTGGACTTAGTGACCTTTCCCAACCCACCGATTTACTATCCACCCTACCCCACTAATTGTTCGATATGAAACAACCGTTTCGTGTTTCTGTAAATTTGGTGCCGATGAGTCAGGACGAAATGCTTGCGCCCGTCAATTTTCGTGTCTTGACTGTTTTCTTCAAATTACGATAAGGTCGCTTTCAATTAGCGGCCAGTTAAAACAAACAGATATGAGTCCATGAGGCAGGTTTCGGCGATTTTGATTTCTGCACCAGATACCAGGCTAATGAAACGGTTCTTTCCGGTAAAATAATTTTCCCGGACAAGACGGCTCAGAAACAGACGATCTACGACCAGCATTCAAGGGTTTCCATAAACACCCGTGCGATGTTCTCGGCTGAGGTGTCGCGTATGAGCGTTGATTGCGGCCAGCTTGTGAAACGATCGATGCAGGTCAACAAATGAGTAAGGCCTTCTGATGGTGGAAGTGGATCTATTACGTCGACGGGAGGATCTTTAAAGTGGGCGCCCGGTACACTGAAATTGCAAAGTATTGTGATGGCGCGGCGGTGCACCTTACTTCGCTAACATGGCATACAATATTTAGCCCATTCACGTAGATCCATGTATATGTTCGGCCACAAGAAACGGTTAATGATCAATTTAACAATGGAGCGGATGCTACGGTAGAAGATGGAGCGGAAGTAGCTAAAAATATTTCGCCGTTAATTATAAGGGACATAAGGTCGAAGTTTACCGGTCAGGATGTCACAGTGAATTTCTCGGTGGCAGTGCAGTAATGGCAGACGAAAGAATCTCGTGGATGAGCGAGAATGCAGCTGAGCAAGTTCCTCACCGTTTTGTTGGGCCGTCGACATGGCTTCTAAATCGATGGTAAATGCGGATAAATGATGAATATGTGCGCGAGATAAAGCGTCTGCGACCAGGTTGTTTGGACCGTCGAAGTAGCGGATGTCTGTTTGCACTCGAGACAGAAGGTCTAGGTGGCGGGTTTCTTTCGGGGAATATCTGTATTGAGACGTATCGGAAGCGTGTGTTAAAGGCTTGTGGTTCGTAAGGATGGTAAACTGATGTCCTGGCAATTATCCGTTTCATGGGATTCGCCTTGAAGGTCGTTCAAAAGGCAAAACGGTCCTTTTGGCGCGAATCCTCGATTTTTAAATATTTTTTGTAATTTTAAAATCGATATTCCAGGCAAAGTACTTACAATACATCAATTGTAAATAAGTGTCGTTTATAGGACGATTGGAATACATCGAATAAGTCCCAAAAGCATTGGCTTGGTGATGAAAAATTTTCCCTCCATTTTCGCGAA